>JAJIBD010021185.1:0-62185 GCA_021461705.1 Cryptotis parvus
TCACTATTGCTGAGAGGTTTTCAAAAGTAAGGGGATCACTGAGTTGAGATCATGAAGATAGTTAGTCTACTGGTCCAATACAGATGTCCAGACATTTCCCTATGTCTGCCACAGAATCCACGTGAGGAAACCTATATTGCTCCTACAGTTCAGCAATTTCACTGAGGGTGCACATTGCAAGAACATTGGCCCAATTACCTATGCTCGATGTCCATCTCTGATCCAGTGTCTTTCTTTTCTTTCCATATAGAGATGATTAATAAACATGGAATTCTCGGTATATGACTTTTTTTAATATCTTTTTCCTTTATACTGGGTTAAATGCAAAAAAAAAATCGGAGTTCGTTAGAGATGCCGAATATTGTGTGCGATATGTTTTCTAAGTTTGTGTATTTTTTGTCACTGATGCTTTCTGAAAAGGAGGCAGAAATCAACAGTAGGTAGAGGAAAAGGAACATGAGGTAGAAGAAGTAGAAGAAAAGAAAAGATGACAGTAACAGTAAGAGGTGAAAACAATAAAAAAGAAAAGAACATGCAGAATAAAAAAGACAGAACAAAATGAAGTTAAAGAACAAGGAGGAGGAGGAGGAGGTGATTGAGTAAGCGGATCCAAAAGAAGCAGAGGAAAGAATTGGAAGACTAAGAAGTAAAAGAAGAGTCCATGGAAAAAAAGAAAGTGAGAAGAAGCAGAAGAAATAGGAGGGAAACAAAGAGAAAAAAGAAAAATAGCAAAAAGAAAGAAGATAAATATGTGTAAGTACAATATAGAAGAAGCAAGTCAAGGTGATGAAGAAGAAAATGATGATGAAAAAGATGAAGGAATTGGAAAGAGAAGGAAGGGGAGGTTGGGAAGGAGAAAAATTATGTGGGGTAGCAGCAGCAGAGAGAGAGAGAGAGAGAGAGAGAGAGAGAGAGAGAGAGAGAGAGCCGCGGGAGCACTTATCTGGTTTCATTGAAGAGTCTTACCTTAAAAGGTAAGTGAACTTGACCTGAAGGAAGTGAAAGAGGGGGTAAAAGAATGATCAGTGTTTTTTAGGTTTGGGAAATTGCATGGGAATAGTGTTCTGAGGCAGACTTTTATCTTCAAAATACTACATACATCAGATCATGGAAGACTCACAAATTGTATGTAGAAAAAATGCAATTTTTATTTTTTGTTTACTTGATGTTGCTTTTCTTCCACAGGCAGCTCACTGAGGTGCCTCCTGTGTCTGTACTTGGGATCTAATCCTGCTGTGCCAATGGGACCATATGGTAACCAAAAATTAAATGTAGGTCAGCCACATGCAAGACTAGTACAATAACTATTGCAATATGCCTGTCAACTTGATACATCATTGTAAACATTTTGATTTGAAATGTTGACATAAATTGAATTGAAATAAAAATTTTTATTTTATACGAGACTTTTCTTTATGGAACTGCATGTCTAAAACGTTCTTCCAAATGCATATATAGAGAAACTCCCATAGATCCCAGGTAGGTAGTTTTAGGCACTTTATGAGGAACTACAGTGTAAGGGATATTCATGCAACTACAGTGTAAGGGATATATATATATAAGTGTATACAGTGTAATATATATATATACTTATATATATATTACACTGTAATATGTAAGGGATATATATAAGTGTATACAGTATAATATATATATTTAATATATAAGTGTATACAGTGTAATATATATACAGTGTAAGAGATATTCATGCAAATTCAGTGTAAGGGATAGTGTAGGGGATATATGTATATATCCCTTACACTGAATTTGCATGGATATCTTATACATATATGTATATATGTATATATATATAACAAAATAAGACGATTACACTTGAAGAGATGTGGCCCAATTTCTATCTTCATTGTCTACGCACTGACATCCACATACAAACAAGATGAAATTGAAAAATTCTACACGGAATTGGAGGAGTTCTATAAAAAAGATCACACCTTCTAAAAGTTCATAATAGGTGATTTAATGCCAAGATAGGACCAAGAATATTGGCTGAAGAACTCCACATCAGGACCCATGGCCTAGAATGGAACGAAGAGGGTGAGAGACTATATGAGTTCATCATGTCCACCAAGACCATTCATGGGAACTCACTGTTCCAGAAAGCTGAAGCGAAACGTTGGACATGGCAATCTTTCCTGGCAGACAGTTCCACAATGAAATAGACCACATCATCTTCAATCGAAGGTTTTGTCTGACAGATGTAGCTGTCGTCCCCAAATTCCAAACAGGATCGGACCCAGTCTCCTTCCTGCAAAATTCTACTTCCACCAACGAGGAGAAAAGGCTGCAAAGTTTAAGAAGAGAAGTCCCAGAATGACCACCAACTGGGAACTCTTTGGCACCATTGCAGCAACATGGGAAGATACCATCATTGACGACATCAATGAAGAAATACAACCCACTGGTTCAGCATCTCCATTATTGTGCAAAGAATGCTGAGAGAGAGAAAGACACAAAAGGCTGCTTGTCTTCAGAAACTCTTGAGCTCATTCACCAACGTGGCAAGTCGCGAGCCTCAGGAGACCAAATGCTAATGTCCAAGCTTGCTAAATGGTGCAGAGAAGCAATAAAAAGTAGACCTCAAAGACAGACAAGCAGAAATACTTGAAGATGCAACAGAAGTCAGGAAAAGCATTCGTACTGCCCGCCTGTCCTTCACCAACTATAAGACCAAGATGACTGCCCTCCGACGCCCTGATGGATCTATCACATCTTCCAGAAAGGCAATGGAGAAGATGATCCAGGACTTCTACTCAAATCTCTTTGATAGCCACATCCACCTGCCCACATACCAAATTCCACAGGATGGATATGTCATTTCCAACATTCTCCCTTCTGAAATCCAACATGCCATCTCGTTGGTAAAGAAGGGAACAGCACCAGGTCCAGACAAAGTCAGACCCGAACACCTGAAGAATCTCCCATCGGTACTCATCAATACAGTAGCTCGGCTCTTCACACGCTACCTGTCCAAATGCAAGGTGCCTTCCCAATGGAAAACCAGAAGGACAGTTCTACTGTTCAAGATGGGAGACATTCATGACATGGTCAACTATCACCCCATCTGCCTGTTGTCCATCATTTACAAGCTGTTTACACGAGTCATCCTGAACAGAATTAGCAGAACACTAGATGAAGGACAACAATGCGTGCAAGCAGTTTTCTGGAAAGGATTTAGCACAATCAACCATATCCACACAGTAACCAAGCCCATTGAGGCTTGTTGGGAGTACAAGATGCCGCTCTGTCTAACGTTCATTTATTTACAGAAAGCCTTTGATTCTGTGGATACTGAAATAGTCATTGAAGCCCTAGCCAAACAGGGTGTTCAAACCCAATACATCAAGATCCTTCATGAGCTGTATTATGGATTCAACACCAGGATCTCACCATTCTACAAAGAAGTGATCATTAATGTGAAAAAAAACTGCTTCATGGTGGGTGTTGATGATCCGACCTGTGAAGGGCTGGTCTGCTGGGTGGAGTTCTTAAGAGAGAGGGAATTCCAAATGTGGAAAATGGGAGCACCCGTGTTGAGGGGGGGGTGGTCTGGCATGTTGTGAGGCTCTGCCAAGGTGGTGGGCCAGGGCTAGAATCTGCCATGCCTCCCGACTGCCTCACGAACGGCTGTGCACAGGGAGAGCAAGGAACAGCTCTGCCCCATGTCTGAGAGTCTCTGGACCAGCATACCTGGGCTGGATTGAGGAAATAATCGCTGCAGGGTGGGTGTAGATGATCCGGGCTGTGATGGGCTGGGCGCTGGTGGAGTTCTGATGAGAAGGAAGTCCAAATGTGGAAAATGATGGCGCCCGTGGAGTGGGGGGGGGTGGTCTGGCTTGTTGTGAGTCTCTGCCAATTGAAGGCTTTCTACACTGCAAATGTTTACAACTTTTTTTTAAGCCTAATGTCCTTACGGAACCCACCATCCCTGGAGGGATGGTGGGTTCTAGCCCTGGCCCACCATCCCAGCAGAGCCTCGCAACAAGCCAGACAACCCTCCACACATGTGGGCCTCCATTTTCCACATCCGGACTTCTCTCTGTAAGACCTCCACCCAGCGGACCAGTCTATCAGCGCCGGGCTCAAAAGGCCGCAAGCGGCCGCGTGGTTAATCAATAAATGCTGGACTTAGAGATGCCTACAAGAGTATGCTACCTGCACGGCAGAGCCTGGCAAGCTACCCGTGTTGTATTTGATATATATGCCAAATACCAGTAACAATTATAGACCTCATTCCGGAATGGATTGAGGCTCTTTATGTTCCTGGAGCAAGCAGATGCCTTGGGCTCTACTAGCGTGAGACAGGACATATGGAGATGTTACTATGGCCCGCTCGATCAAATCGATGAGGAACGGGAAGACAGTGACAGTCCTTACGGCGTGTTTGCAAATAGGTATTAGTTGGATCACCCCTTGCTATTGGATATGCACTGCTTCCTCATCCTTAAAACATGGAGTCAGAAATCTCTGTGCATAACACATTCATTTCTTTATTTAATTCTTCAAATTTCCTATTTATGTCTTCTTTCTTTTTTTTCAATCTTATATCGAACCAGCAGATCTCCTCTTTCTGTCCCTCCACTCTAGCTCAGATTGTTGACATCCCCTCTAAGATAGGGCTATCTTGCTGATATCCTTTCTCTGCTCTTCAAATTATTTTAAAATTTCAAATACCGTTTAATGATTTTATTTTCCTTGTCTTCTAATTTTTTCTTCAAATTTTGTATCCAGTTTAATAATTTTATCTTCCTGTTTCTTTGATTTTCTTTAAATTTATATTCTGCTCAATAATTTGACACTTGTGTACTTCTCATTTCTTTCCAAGTTTTAGAATCTGTTTAAGAATTTTATCTTCCTGTCCCTCTAGTGTATCCTCAACTTTAAAATCTATTTACTACATTTAATTTTATGTATCACTAGGATCTCTTGTATTCCCTATGATCATTGATTTTCTCAAGTGGGCACCAGTAATATCTCCACACATCCTGTAACCTACTAGTGTATCCCAAGGCATTTGCTCGCTCCAGGAACATAAAGAGCTTTAAACCATTGCATCAGGTCATGGAAATGAGGTGTATAATTGTTACTTGTTTTTGTCAAATCTGAAATATGAAATGAAATATGTCAAATCAAATATTGTTGCAGGACTCCTAAGGGCCGCTGCATCTTCTCTGGATTGCCTCCCACAAATCACTTCGTAGATAAGGGGGTAGTCTAAATGTGGCAGTTTATCCGACCATGTATGCTGTACTAGCTGGTATAAATATTCTCCCATGCTATCACAATCATCGTGGGACTAGCTAGATCTTACCAGCATATTAGCCTGGCCACGTAGGACACCTAAGTAATTAGACCAGAGAGAAATGCTGTTTGCTTCCAAACAAACAAGCATGGCTCCCTGATCAAATATAAAACTACAATGAAGTAGAGGAGACTTGTGAAGGCTTGGAGAAATATTTAACTGGCATTGGTGTTGATCTTTGGTACAGTGACACGCCATCTCAGAAACCCCCTTCTCTACATTTCAAAGGCCTTCCCGGCTCAAAACATTAGCACAGTAAAGGCCCTAGGTGAGATGCAGGGAGGGGATTACCTGAGGGCATTGGACCCTCCCTGCTTTCCATAACAATGGGAGGAAGGTCTGAGTTGCTGGGGGGGGGGTATAAACTAGCCGGTTCCCGCTCTCCCCTTCTTCCCTGTGGGATCTCGCCTTGTGAGCATTTATTCCCCTTGGAAGTTTTACACATGGTGGTCGCCATCTTGGCCTACACGTGGCTGGGGTTCTAGCCTGGAATCCTAAGCATCGGGTTTTTCCTTTTGCTGATTTGTATGCCTGAACCTGTGATAAGTAAAGCCTTTTAAAACTGTATCGGATTCCTGAGTGTTCATCCATTCCTCGCCGGCTTCGGAGGTAGAAGGGAACTTGCTTCCCGGCACTGTCGGGACCCGGCGGAGCGCCCCGAAAAAATATGACATGGGTAGCCTGCCAGGCTGTTCCATGCAGTTGGGTACTATTGAAGTTGCCTTAATCTTGTGCATTTATTGGTGAATCTGGCTTATGGTCAGCTCCTCTATTGGGGGAGTTCTGATGAGTGCGGAGTCAGGATGTGGAAATTGGTAACTCTCATAGTGTGGGGGTTTCCCATGGCTTCTTTTCTTTCTATTTTTTTTTTACTTTTGGTTCACACCCGGTGAACCTCAGGGGTTACTCCTGGCTCTGAACACAGGAATTACTACTGGCTCTGCTCAGGGGACCATATAGGATGCTGGGGATTGAACCCGGCAGGCAGAGGCCGTCCGCATGCACGGCAAATGCCCTACCCGCTGGGTTATCGCTCGGGCCCCTCCCCTGGCTTCTTGCAAGTCTTTGTTGGGGTGGCGGGCCAGTGCTAAAACCACCTTCCATCCTTGGTGCCTCATGATATTTATGATACTTGATTATTTCGTTAACTTCTAAATAAATCTCTTACCTTGAAATTGCATTCAATCTAATACATTTTTCTCTCTTGATTAAACACTGTCTCTATGAAGAGGTAGAGGTTAAGAATCACAAGGAGCCAGAAGATTTGTAAAAGGGTAGAGTAGTTCTCAGAAAGGAATTTCATTAACTGGGCTATGTATGTCCCTGACCCAATAGAAGATACATTATACTATGAGAAACCTAGTATTTTTACTCACGGTTGTGATTCATTATTCAACAGATGTTGTCTGTCTGATGATGTTAATGCCCACCCAGGGACGCAAGATTTTGGGGGAGCCACTGGGGTTCAAACAGTACCATGAACAACTTCCCTTCTACCTCCAAAGAGGGTAGGGTATGAATGAAAACTCAGGAAATTGGTGCAGATTTAGAAGGCTTTACTATCACAGGTCCTGATTTATAACGCAAGAACAAACCTCCCCTCATATTTTAGGTTCCGACTGGGCCCCTGCCACATATATGCCAAAATGGCTGCCACTATTTCGGGTTTTAGCCCCAACAGAGAATGGAAAGGCAGAAAAAAAATTCCGATTTTTCTTCAAATTTTCAATTCTGTTTAATGATTTTACTTTATTTTTTCCTCTAATTTTTCTCCAAATTAAATCTTGTTTAATATTTTATTTTCCGCTTCCTCCATCCCAAAGACCCTGGTTGAAGGCAAACGAATCTACACACCATGATTGCAGCCATTTTAAAATTCTCTAGTCCATAGCTTTTCAGCACTCCAACCAAAAAAAAAGCCAATCTCAAGGTCCAAATCTCAGAGCTTCACACTATAGAGAAGTGTATATCAAGCCCATGTATACCTTAACCAGAGACACAGACACATAGGGCAGAGCTGATACTGGCTTTTCCTGTCCTCGGTTGATTTTAGGCTTCCAGAATGTAGGGCGGTTGTTGCCCTGCAGCTCCATCCCAATAGAGACTTGGAAGAAGCCAGAGAAATCCCCACACCATGGTGGCAGCCATTTTCAACATCCAGATTCCACAGCTTGTCAGAGCTCCACCTAAGAGAAAAGTCCATCTCAAACCTGGCTTTTCAGAGAGCCGCCCAATAGAGAAGCCTACTCACTTTATGCACCTTTGCAGCTGTACAGTTCATCATAAGTGAATGAAATGAGACACTAACTACTACCTAGATCATACCACCCATTCGGCAGAGCCTGGCAAGCTGCCCATGCCGTATCCAATATGCAAAATACAGTAACAAAAATAGATCTAATTGCAATGACCTGAATGAATGGTTTGAGGCCCCACATGCTCCTATTGTGAGCAGATGCCCTTGGGCTACACTAGCATGCAACAGGGATGAATGGAGACATTAATGGTGCCTGCCCAAGGAAATCGATGACAAGAAGACAAGGGACATGTTTCTCTTCCTCTAGTTTTTTTTTAAATTTTAGAATATGTTTAATAACTTTTTATTTCTCTTTCTCAAGTTTATCCTCAAGCTTTAAAATCTGTTTATGGATTTAATTTTATGATCCTCAGTTATTTCTTTAACTGCTAACTATATGTCATCCCTTAAAATTACATTCAATTTACTACATACTTCTCTCTCTTTATTAAACATGACATTTCTGAAGAGGTGTGTTTAAAAATAACAAGGACCCAGATGATTCGTAAAAGATGGAGAGAATATTCACAAAGAAGCACTTCTTGAACTGGGCTATGTATGTTCCTGGCCCAATAGAAGATACAACGTATCTATACCACAACAAAGTGATTATTTTTACAGATTTTTATTAAGGAGTGTTTAGGACAAGAAGGAATGTACATATTATGATACCAATATCCAAGGTCAAGTGAAGCATATATCGGGAGGTCTTGTCAAAGGTGGAAATTATCACAAACGTGTGGGAGTCAGAGTTTAGGAGAGACAGAATATGGAACAGGGTGCTAATAATTGTCAAGGGTACTAATGCCAACCTAGAACTGAGCATGAAATAGAGGCAAAAGGATTCACATGACAACCTTTTAATGTATGTTCTGTAATCCATAGTCTAGAAGGGAAGGAAAAGAGAAAGAGAGAGAAAGGCAAAGAAATAAAGAACCTGCCATGGAGCAGGGCTGGTTTAGTGGGGAGGGAACCGGGGATGTTGTTAGTGGGAGATGGGCACTGGTGGAGGGATGGGTGCTGAAACACTATATGACAAAACCCAAACATGAACTTTTTAATTGTATATCTTTTTATTTGTATATCTCACGGTGCTATAATAAAATACTTAAAAAAAAAGAAGGAACAGTGAAAGAGAGAGAATAACAAACTCAAGGGAGAATGTGGGCTGCTTCAGAGGTGGAAATTGAGCCCAGACTTATTTACAAAGGGGGCTTTTATCCCAATATGGCTTGGAATGCTCTGGAATCTACTGTTGGGCCATCAAAGTTGATGATGGGCTAAGCGCTGTGTGGAAGAAGGTGAATTCAGCTTCCTCAGGGTCTATTTTTGGTTAATGGGTCTTATCAGCTCTTTTATTCTTGGTTCCAAAAGGTGACAGCATAATGGCGACAGTTTATTGCCATGCAGGCCACGCCACCCCTGTCTGCATGCCTACATCAAATGGATAAAAACTCAGGAATCCAACACAGTTTTAAAAGGCTTTACTTGGGCCGGAGCGATAGCCCAGCGGGTAGGGCGTTTGCCTTGCACGCAGCCGGCCTGTGCTGGCCCTGGGTTCGATCCCCGGTGTCCCATATGGTCCCCGAGCACCGCCAGGAGTAATTCCTGAGTGCAGAACCAGGAGTAACCCCTGAGCATTGCTGGGTGTGACCCAAAAAGCAAAAAAAAAAAAAAAAAAAAATAAAAGGCTTTACTCTCACAGGTGCTGGTATATAATCCAACATAATCCAATAACTGGAAAAACCCAAGACTTAGGTTCCTAGCTGGTTCCCGGCCATGTGTAGGTTTAGAATCCTAGACCAAAATGGCGGCCATGCTGAGTTATAGCCTAGGCAGGAAGAGGTGGGGAGGAGAGGCAGAATGCAAAGAGGAGTCAAAGTGCAAAAAAAAGGACCAACTCTTTTCTCCTCTCTTCTTTTATAAAAGAATCCTGCCAAGACCTTCTAGCCCAGCCCATCCTATCCCATCATGGAATGGGCTATCTGGGGATGAAGCCAGGAATATGACCCCATTGAAATGCAGTCCTTCAGGTGCATGCACCCCTACGGTTCAAGCTTCACATATACCAGAGCTGATTTCCTGAGGTAAATCAGCTACCTCTCAGAGCAAGGAGGGGCTTCACCTCTCAGCCAGAGCATCAGAATATACCTTGTAGAAAATTGCACTAATACTTCTTACCATGAATATATAGCCTGCTGATTCCAGTCTCTAGATCCCCGTAAGGTCTCAAATCTATCAGAATAAATTGCTTTGGCATTACCTTTAGAGACATGTCAGTTTTCCCAGAGGTGCACTGGCATATATCTTTGAACTAGGAGAATTGATTACATAAGAGTCGATACAACATGGCCAGTTCTCTTGGAATATCTACATGTATGTTACTCATGGGTTCCTGTGGGAGTAGGAAGAGTACAAACTGTGGCAAGTGAGATTCATACCATTTAGATAAAAATATTTAGGCCATACAATATTATGAAATCAAACCAACTCTGCCCAAGCTCCCATTTTGTCTGCTTTAGAGATTCCGTAAAGGCAGGGAGTAGCTCTTCACATAAGCTAAGGGTACTTGGAACATCAGGTTCAGGAGGGTATATCATACAACAGTGTAGGTTTCTGAACCTACACTTGGCTGGGACCCAGGTAGGAACCTAAGTTCTGGGATTTACCTCTTTTGTATTGTGTACCAGAACCTATGAGAGTAAAGCCTTTTAAAATTTTTGGTTTCGCCAGTCTTTCTCTGTCTGCATGTAACCAATCCCCTAGAGCAGAATGGGACAGACATCGACCCTCTCCTACTTCCCAGTTTTTTTGGGAAACACAGCATTCTCCCTCTGCCTAGTAGAAAGTGAGAAGGAATCACTTTAGCATCTGTTAAGCAGATCCAGAGGTGTGAGTCTTTGGGGATTTGCACGTAAAAACTGGTATTGAACATTGCTTTCACTTGCCCTGTCCCAGAGGAAAAAAAATTCAGAGATATTTTGCTTGCCAGCCATAGGAAGAAAAAATTTTGTGAATGATTTCTTGATTGAAGAGCACATGGTCAGGGCACTGATCATTACCTCTGTGTATGTGGGAGCATTGTCCAGGGTGTGAGTGTCAGAGTGTTTTTAACTCTCGCTATTAAGTAAAAGGCATTTGCATACTGCAATGGATGCTGATCCTATTGTTCATTGGTTGTCAGGTCCCTGGAGTGTGACCAGGGACCCCACAGATCCAATATTTAGTGTCCAACATGACCTGCAGAGTTTCCCTAAATTTGCTGTCACATGATGTATGTCACATTTCTTTCGAGAGCTTGATGTTCGAATTCTTACAGCCGCAATTAAGGATCACTAGAGCACATTCTATTCCACGGAACTATTAAAATATCTAATCCCAACACACTAATAACAAAATGATATGGCAAATAAAAATGGTTTGAAAGGAAGTTATTGTACATGTACAATATGCGATCATATGTGAGTACATATTAGACAAAGAAACATGGGGCAGAGATGCTACCCGCTCTCCCTTTGCTCACCTGATCATGAGGCATTTGGGAGGGATGTGGGTTCTGGCATTAGCAATGCCATCCGAAAAGAGTTTGCAAGAAGCCAGAGGAAACTCTGCACCATGAGGTGCAGAGTTCCTAATATCCAGAACCCACAGCTCATCAGAGTCCCACCCAAGAGAAAAGCCAATGTTTAGCCCTACTCATCAGGGTCCCACCCTACAGCAAAGCAATTTTCAAGTCCAGGTATGCTTGAAGCAGAGACACAGATATAAGGGGCAGAGCTGCTACCGGTTCTTCCTGTGCTCAACTGATCATGAGGCATCTAGAAGGGAAGCCGGGTTTTAGCCATGGCCCGCTGTTGCAGGATTCCTAAGGGCCGCTGCATCTGCTCTGGATTGCCTCCCGCAAATCACTCCGTAGATAAGGGGGTAGTCTAAATGTGGCAGTTTATCCGACCATGTATGCTGTACTAGCTGGTATAAATATTCTCCCATGCTATCACAATCATCGTGGGACTAGCTAGATCTTACCAGCATATTAGCCTGGCCACGTAAGGACACCTAAGTAATTAGACCAGAGAGAAATGCTGTTTGCTTCCAAACAAACAAGCATGGCTCCCTGATCAAATATAAAACTACAATGAAGTAGAGGAGACTTGTGAAGGCTTGGAGAAATATTTAACTGGCATTGGTGTTGATCTTTGGTACAGTGACATGCCATCTCAGAAACCCCCTTCTCTACATTTCAAAGGCCTTCCTGGCTCGAAACATTAGCACAGTAAAGGCCCTAGGTGAGATGCAGGGAGGGATTACCTGAGGGCATTGGACCCTCCCTGCTTTCCATAACAATGGGAGGAAGGTCTGAGTTGTGGGGTGTATAAACTTGCCTGTTCCCGCTCTCCCAGGCTTCTTCTTCCCGGTGGGATCTCGCCTTGTGAGCGTTTATTCCTCTTGAAAGTTTCACACGTGGTGGTCGCCATCTTGGCCTACACGTGGCTGGGGTTCTAGCCTGGAATCCTAAGCATCGGGTTTTTCCTTTTGCTGATTTGTATGCCTGAACCTGTGATAAGTAAAGCCTTTTAAAACCGCATCGAATTCCTGAGTGTCCATCCATTCCTCGCCGGCTCCGGAGGTAGAAGGGAACGTGCTTCCCGTCACTGTCTGGGACCCCCGGCGGAGCGCCCGACATTTGGCGTCCCTGGGTGGGCACGAAGCATCTAAAGTTTCCACCGAGATGTTAATGAACTTTTCCTGAAGCTGGGAGCAGCATTCAAACCGTGAGTTAAAAATGGGTTCCCTCCTGAAAGTTTTTTCTTTTGTTCTGGCTTCACCTGTTTCTTCAGGTGCTAGTAAAAGTGGTAACTTTTGTAACTCCGGCTTTTCTTTCAAAAAGTCATAAAATTAAATCTAGCAAACAGATTTTAAAGCTTAACGATAACCTAGAGGAAGAAAATAAACCTCCAGAGGAGGCAGACTCTCAAACTGAGACTCTGCCCGGAGTTAATACCTCCAAAGGTGGAGATGCCCCTCTAATGGAGACTGGATCTCAAGATAAGGGATTCCCTAAAGTAATTACAAACTCTGATAAGGATGGGGAGGAACAGATTAATTCCCAGAGCCTGTCCAGGCCTCTAAAGGCTTGTAGTTCCTCCTGTTCTAAATTTAACAATCAAAGAGCAAAGCTCTGGGAGCTTTGCAACATTCCTCATAGCCATTCTTTATTTTGGTCTTTTCTAATGCTAACTCTTGTGATTTTTGTAATAAAACTGCACCTCCCCCAACCGGAGCACAGTGCAAGTTCTGGAGAGCAAGTTGTTAAGTTTAAAGTAAATGCTTTCCTGAACCTTTGGTTTAAGAAAATAAAAGGTCAAATTTCTTGGTGGCATCTTTATTTAATTCAGCTGGAAAAAAGCTTTAGGCTCAATCTACAGCTGCCTGCCACCTTCATAAGTACCATAGCTTTCCATAAAGATAAACCGGACTAAATTGTTCGCCTTTTATTTGTCTGTGCTCCGTCCCACGTGGCTGGAGATTTGCAGACAATTAAGTTATGCGATTGGATATTTATGGCAAATGACTTCTGGCAAATGGATAGTTTTGGCGAATGATTTATGGTAAATGTTATGGCTAAAAACAAAGTGTTAAATGTGCTCAAAAAACTTTCAAAATTCGGTTATTAAAGCAACAAAAAAACAGGTATCTTTAACATTATTCACCTTAAACTTGTCTCAAGGAGAGCCGCTAAAAAACACTGATGCAAACTCAAAAACCAGTAAATTCACCTAAGTAAAAACTGTTTATAAATGGCTTGCAGGTTTAAAAGCACCTAATTTCTTTCAATATAAAGTCTTAATTTTAAATTGCAAACTGCTCAAACCTCCCGAATTGGTTCATTTCTTAATAATAATAACCTTGCTTTGCAGCCTGTTAAACATGGTCCATCTTAAATAACAACAATTTTGCTTTGCAGCCTGTTGATCTTGGTTCGTCTTTAATAAAAATAACCTTGCATTGCAGCCTTTTGATGCTTTCGCTGGAGATAACCCCTTTCTTTCTTAAAAACAAAAAAAAACCAAAAAAATAAGAACTGCCTTGGAGCGAGTTTAAAGGTAAAAGCACCTAAATAACCCTCCAAAAAAGGTACCATAAAAATATGTATTTTCTAAGTGTTTAATGTGTGTGTCTTAATGTTTCCTTGCTGCTTTGAAGTGTTTAAAGGTAAAAGCACCTGAATAACCCTCAAGAAAAAGATATTTTGTAAGATTTTTCTAAGGTTTTTATCTATAGAAATGACTAATGAAGTTTCTTCAGGTTTTAAAGAAAAATAGACTGCCGTGTATGATGTTCAGTGTCAAGGTTTTAAAAAATAATAAGTTTTCTAATGTGTTGTTTACAGATAAAAAAAATAATAATAATAAATTAAAAATTAAAAAAAGAGAAAAAAAGGGTGAACTCCAAGTATAGTGCTCAATATCAAAATTTGCTAACAACTAATAAAAAATTTTAATGCTTTTGTTCAAAGATTTACAGAAAAAGAACTTGGCTGCTGCAGATTCTTTCTATGTTGCTCGAGGCTTTGGACTCTGATCACAGTGCTCATTACAAAAATGTCTGCTAAATCAATGAAAAATTGTTTTTCTAATGATTCTGTTCACAGGATGAGATATTGGAATGCAATAAACTTGCGCTACACTGCACAATACTATGAGACTCCGAAAACAGTGCTCACCAAAAATTTAATAATCTGCAAAAAAAGTTTTTCCTAATGTTTCCTTTCACAAGGTGTTAAAGTTTCTTCATGTTCTTAAATTCCGGCCAAAGCCTTAAAATCTCTACTTGTGATTAACCTCGAAAAGTGTTTTTGTCTCGCCTAAAATTAAGCTACAGGTACAGTTACCAGTGCCAGTGTCCACTAGGTAAAGAAGCCCTGCAAGACGCCCACACCGATGTTCCAGACACCTGTTCCAGCACTCAAGACTCCTGTTCCAGAATTCGAGATACTTGTTCCAGTGTTCCTAAGACCCAATCCAGTGTTCCTGACAATTCAACAAGTTCCTGATCGCTGCTCTCCAAAGACTCATACTCATATGATCACCGCTATTGCTGTTCCAGAAGTAGCCCCACAGACTTTGTTCCAAAAACCTGACTTTACATAAAATATAGCAAATTGACTCTCACAAATTATGGACAGTGCAAACTATAGTCCGTTATAATCAGACAGCTAAAAACACTTTGTCTTGAACTTTGCTTTGGGTCCAAAAACAAGTTAGGATCCTAAAGTAACATGTATTATCATTTTGCAATTGGAATTGTTTTTTCTTATCTTAATTTTCTATACATTACTAAATATTATTTACCTTTTCAATTTTTATTAGTAAACTAATCAGGGGGAGTTGTTGCAGGACTCCTAAGGGCCGCTGCATCTGCTCTGGATTGCCTCCCGCAAATCACTCTGTAGATAAGGGGGTAGTCTAAATGTGGCAGTTTATCCGACCATGTATGCTGTACTAGCTGGTATAAATATTCTCCCATGCTATCACAATCATCGTGGGACTAGCTAGATCTTACCAGCATATTAGCCTGGCCACGTAAGGACACCTAAGTAATTAGACCAGAGAGAAATGCTGTTTGCTTCCAAACAAACAAGCATGGCTCCCTGATCAAATATAAAACTACAATGAAGTAGAGGAGACTTGTGAAGGCTTGGAGAAATATTTAACTGGCATTGGTGTTGATCTTTGGTACAGTGACATGCCATCTCAGAAACCCCCTTCTCTACATTTCAAAGGCCTTCCTGGCTCGAAACATTAGCACAGTAAAGGCCCTAGGTGAGATGCAGGGAGGGATTACCTGAGGGCATTGGACCCTCCCTGCTTTCCATAACAATGGGAGGAAGGTCTGAGTTGTGGGGTGTATAAACTTGCCTGTTCCCGCTCTCCCGGGCTTCTTCTTCCCGGTGGGATCTCGCCTTGTGAGCGTTTATTCCCCTTGAAAGTTTCACACGTGATGGTCGCCATCTTGGCCTACACGTGGCTGGGGTTCTAGCCTGGAATCCTAAGCATCAGGTTTTTCCTTTTGCTGATATGTATGCCTGAACCTGTGATAAGTAAAGCCTTTTAAAACCGCATCGAATTCCTGAGTGTCCATCCATTCCTCGCCGGCTTCGGAGGTAGAAGGGAACTTGCTTCCCTGCACTGTCGGGGACCACAGCGGAGCACCCCAACAGCCCGCCATCCCAGTAGAGTGGGATTTCAAAATGTAAAAATGTTTTCTATCTGTTATGTTTGAAAACTGACTTTTCAGGTGCCATTTAGAAAAGATAAGCATTATTTCAAACTCCATCTTGGAAACTTGAAACATCAGTGTTGTGCTCTTAAGGTAAAGAGATGAAAATTTACAATAAATTGGTGAGTGGTAAGAGATCTTTACTGACAATTTGCTATTGGTCTTAATTCTAAGTATTCCAGGAAGGAAGAGCCTAGATACCTTCTGACCCATCCCATCCCAGATCAGTTTCCAACAAAGAACCGAAGCATTTACTAATGAAGGAATCAAAGTACGCAATGGGGAAAACACAGTGCTGATGTTGAAAATCCAAGCCCCTTAGTGTCCCTTTCGGTATTCAGTGGAAAAATGATCAACTTTCAACTTTCACAAACTGAAGCGAAATTAGTGTGTGTATCTTTCAAACCTCTCCCCTATCATGTCACCAAAGTCCCAGGTAAACTATTTGTAAGTTTGAGATGACAAAGAAATAATTATAGGAATATAGTAGAACTTCTTGTGGCACATTGTTCCACACATTGTGGGAGAAATTAAACAAAAATTAATATTTAGATTTTCATGTTTAAGAATATATATAGAAATAGGACTCTTTGATCTGTAGAGAATTTGGGGAAGCATTATCATTTGTTACTTTTCACAAATAATTAAAGTGTGGTATGGGTATTTATAAATTTGATAGGAAGCTTAAAAGTCAATCCTATACTTTGGTTACACCTTTGTAGTTTAAGAACTGTGACGTAAAATTTTTTATGATAATCTTGACTAAAAATTCTAGGGAACAGGAGATGAAGGTAGATGCTCTAGATTCTTAATAAGGCAAATAAAATATTAAGCTATGAAATATATATCTTCAGCCTTAATTGAACCCCTCTGCAGGCTGAGGACGTGCAATGGAACCTCAACAGTGTGAGGGATCGAGTTCCCTCATCATCTCAGAGGCTAGAAATTGCCAGCCAAAAATTCACCAGAGTTCACTGAATCTAAATGCTCTTTACTTATCACCAACAGTTAAAGACACACTGACAGCACAATTCAAGGAGATTAGCCAGACCTAGAGCTTCCAAATAGTACTCTGACCTTGTAATCAGGACACGTCGTCTCTTGTTGTGTTGTCTTCTCCAAAACAGCAGATTTTTCCCCAAAGCGCACCAAGCAAAAGAGTCAAAGGAAAATGTGACAAGCCAAAACCAAGCAAACAGGCAAGAGATACCCACATCTGTATTATTCCTTCCCTATTTTAAAAAGGATATTCTTTTAAAAATTGAAAACAACACACTTACGTAAATCTCAAGGTCTATCCCTGGCCCCTGTCTTAAGTGGTACTAATGCCATAGATGAAACAATTTTGCCTTCTTCTCAGTTCAACTATTTCGCAAAATACCTAAGAAAGGTGCTGATAAATTTTTATCTGGTGCCCACATCATAATTTCATAATCTGAGTCACTGCAATATCCTTGCCTGGTCACTTATTCTCCACGGTCAAGTTCTCTGTTCTCTGTTGACGGAAAAGTCTTACAGACCGATCTTTAACAGTAATAGCACGACCTCTCTTTTGATCTTTTCAGGGGTAGTTCTAAAGGTGTCCCACCATGTAGCCAGGCCATCAGCTACCTGGTATAATATCTAGTTCTATGAAGATGACCCGTGGGGGATATGAGGAATCGTTACCAATCTAAATATCCTTGGAGGCAATCATAGAAAATATGCTAAGACTAGTCCTTTCCTCCCAGATTATCTCTTCTCTGATTATCTCCTCTGTCCAAACACTGAAGAGACAGAGGACTGGTATACAGGAAATATCTTAATTTCATGGGCTTCATGTAATCTGGGGGTCTCCACAAGATCCTTCTTATTTATTACCTGCGCTGGAATGATTCTGAGTATCTTGTTCTCATGTACAGAAAGGATCACACAAGCCTTCTTGAGGACTAACTAGTATGATCCTTCCTATAATCTTGGGAAATTATATCATCTTTCCTATAGTTGGAAAATAATGTGGACATTCCTCCAAAAATTAGAAATTGAGTTCAAAAAAAGACACAGCCATACCACTCCTTGAATACACAGAGGGAGGCCTAAATACACAGCAGGAACACCACCTACTTTTCTATGACAATTGCAACATTATTCAAAATATCCAGCATCTGGAACCAAGGAGAGTGCCCAAGAAAAGATGTCTGTTGCTTTTTCCCTTTTGGATATGGGCCATTCTCTGTGGTGTGAGGTGATATCTCATTGTTGTTTTGATTTGCATCTCTCTGATGATTAGTGATGAGGAGCATTTTTTCATAAGCCTTTTGGCCATTCGTATTTCTTCCTTGTCAAAGTTTCTGTTCATTACTTCTCCCCCATTTTCTAATGGGGTTGGCTGTTTTTTTCTTATATAGCTGTACCAGTGCCTGATATATACTGGATATTAACCCCTTATCAGATGGGTATTGGGTGAATATTCTTTCCCATTCTGTGGACTGTCTTTCTATCTTGGTCACTGTTTCTTTCGAGGTGCAGAAGCTCTTCAGTTTCACTTAGTCCCATATGTTTCTATTTTCTTGTAGTTCTTTGTTAATGGTTTTTCAGCTTTGAAGATGTCTTTAGCTTCAATGTCGTGGAGGGTTTTTCCTATATTTTCTTCAACGTACTTTATGGAATCAGGTCAACAAGTGCTGACGTGGATGCGGGGAAAAGGGGACTCATACACTGTTGGTGGGAATGTCGACTTGTACAATCTTTCTGGAAAACAATATGGACATTCCTCCAAAGACTAGACATTGAGCTCCCCTTTGACCCAGCCATACTACTCCTGAGAAAATACCCTGGGAAGCCAAAAACACACAGCGGAAACACAATCTGCACTTTTTATTTTCATAGCAGCACTATTCATTATAGCCAGAACCAGGAAACAACCAGTATGCCGAGAACTGATGACTGGATAAAGAGACTGGGGTACATCTACACAATGGAATACTATGCAGCTGTCAGGAAAAATGAAGTTATTTAATTTGCCTATAAATGGATGGACATGGAAAGAATCATGTTGAGTGAAATTAGTCAGAAGGAAAGACAGAGACATAGAATGACTGCACTTATTTGCATGACATAAATATACCAGATGACCTTACCAAAATGGAAATTACCACAAGTGTGTGGAAGTCAGATGTTAGGTAAGATAGAGAAGGGAATATGTGTGAATAAATGTCAAAAGGTCTGATACCAACATAGAACTGAGCATTAAATACAGACAAAAAATGCAAATGATGGCTTCTAAATGTACATAGTTTAACCCATAATGTGTGGGAGAAGGAGGAGAGAGAGAGGGAGAGAGAGAGGAGATAAAGAACCTGCCATTTAGGCAGGATGTGGGAGGGAGAAGGAATTGGGGACATGGGTGGTGGTTGAGGGGCACTGGTGGAGGGCGGGTGCTGGAGCACTGTGTGACCGAAACCCCCAAGTGTGAACAACGTTGTAATTGTATATCTCACAGTGGTATAATAAAATGTTAAAAAAAAGAAAACATGTCTGGATAAAGAATCTGTGGTATTCTTTATCCAGCTACCCAATGTAATACTATGCATCTATCAGGAAATTGAAGTAGTGAAATTTACATATAAATGGATAGACATGGAGAGCAATATGCAGTTCTAAATTTGCCAGAGGGAAAATGTAATGTACAGAATGACTGCATTTATGCGTGGGATATAAAAGAGAATATCAATATCCAAGGTCAGGCAAAATATGGATCAGAGATTTTTTCAGAGGGTGCAATATACTGCAAGTATGTGGGAGTGATATATTAGGTAAGACGGTGAAGGGAACAGTGTGTTAATAATCATTGGAAATGATAATACCAGCCCAGAACTGAGCATTGGACATAGGAAGAAGGATATACATGATAACCTCTAATATAGGTATTCCAAGCCACAATGTGTAAGAGAAGAAAGATAGAAATACGGAGAGACATAGAAAAGGCAAGGTTCCATAGAGGCAGGCTGAGGAGGAGGGGATGGAATAAAGAGACATTGGTGATGGGAAGTGGGCACTGGTGGATGGATGGTTGCAGTGGTACATTATGACTGAAACTAAACCATGAAGCTTGGAGTTGTAAAACTCATATTTACATATTAAAAAAATAAAACAGTTGTGAGTATGGGCAACCTTATCTAGTCCCTCATCGTACTGGAAGTACTTGTCAGAGCAATCAGGGAAATAAAAGACGTTAAGTGCATCCGGATAGGAAGGAAGAAGTCAAATAGTCACTATTTGCAGATGACATGATTTTATACCTGAAAAACCTGATATTCTCTACCAAGGGCTCCCATAAATAATACATTCCTATAGGAGAGAGGCAGGGTTCAAAATCAATACCCAAAAGTCAATGGCCTTCCTATAAACAAAAGGCAAAAGAAAAGAAAGGGACTTTCAAGAAACTATCCCATTCACAATTGTGCTGCAGAAAATCGAATACCTAGGAATCAGTTTGACAAAGAATGTAAAGTATCTCTACAAAGAAAAGAACACAATGTTACTTCAGAAAATAAAAGAGGATCTGAGGAAATGGAGATACATTCCCTGCTCATGGATTGGAAGGATTAATATTACCAAAATGGTAATACTCCCTAGAGATTTTTACAGATTCAATGTGGTCCCTATAAAGATACCCATGATGTTCTTCAAAGGAATTGAACAAACTCTCCTGAAATTTGTACGGAATAATACACCCCCACAAACAGCTAAAGCAATTCTTGGGAAATACAAGATGGAAGGTATCACTATCCCCAACCTCAAGCTCTACTACAGAACAATTGTAATTAAGACACTGTGGTATTGGTATAGAGCCAGACTCTTGGACCTATGGAATAGAACTGAATATCCTGAAACACACTCTCAAATATACAACTACTTAATCTTTGATAAGTGAGCAAAAAATATTAAGTGGAGCAAAGAAACCCTCTTAAACAAATGGTACGGGGAAAACTGGGCAGCTACGTATGAAAAAATGAAAAGTGGACCTCCTTCTAATGTCATACACAAAAGTCAGATAAAAATGGATTATAGATCTCAACATCTGACATGAATCTCTAAGGTACATCAAAGAAAACATAGGAGAAATGCTCTACGACTTTGAAACTAAAAGTATCTTTAAAGATGACGCACCACTTGGGATATAGTGAAAAAACTTAATGAAATGAATGCCTCAGCAAGAATTCTTTATCCGGCTAAACTCTCGCTCAGATTTGAAGGACAGATATACAACTTCTTGGATAAACAACAGCTTAGGAACTCTGTAAAATCAAAACCAACCTTAAAAGAAGGACTGAAAGATCTACTATAAGACGAGACATAACCCAAAAGAACAACCAACCTATTCAGAAAGATGGCACAAAATCCCATGGCAATAATCTCTCTCAATGTCAATGGTCTAAATGCACCAGTTAAGACACACAGAGTGGCACAATGGATCAAAAAATTGAATCCGACATTCTGCTGCCTGCAAGAAACACACCTGAACAATCGGAGCAAAGACAGGCTCAAAATAAAAGGCTGGAAAACAATCCTTCATTCAAACAACCCATCCAAAAAGGCTGGGGTAGCCATACTGGTATCTGCCAACATAGACTTCAGGCTGAAGAAGGTCAGAAGGGACAGTGAAGGTCACTTCTTAATAGTCAAGGGATGCATATATCAGGAAGAAATCACGCTATCAAACATATATGCACCGAACGAGGGGCCAGCAAAATACCTAAAACAACTACTAATAGACTTCAAAGAAGACATTGACAGCAACACAATTGTAGTTGGAGACTTCAACACTGCTCTATCAACCATGGATAGATCAACAAGATTGAAACTTACCAAGGAAATACTGGCCCTTAATGAAGAGATGGAAGAAAGAGGGCTGGTAGACATATACAGGGCATTTCACCCCCAAAAAGCTGAATACACTTTCTTCTCCAGTGCCCATGGAACATACTCCAAAATAGATCACATGCTGAGCCATAAATCATACCTCCATAAAATCAAGAAGATAGAAATTGTGCTAACTACTTTTTCAGACCATGAGGCACTGAAAATAGAAGTTAATTGTACACAAAAACGGAGACCAATACCAAGTACCTGGAAACTAAACAGCTCACTGCTGAACAACCAGCAAGTCATAAAAAGAAATCAAAGAGGAAATCCAAAAAATTCCTGGAAACAAATGAGACTGAAGACACGAATTACCAGAACTTGTGGGATACAGCAAAAGCAGTGTTAAGAGGCAAGTTCATAGCTCTTCAAGCATTTATCAGAAAAGAAGAAAAGGCCGTCATAAACAGTCTGACTTCACAACTTAAGATCTTAGAGAGTGATCAACAAAAGGAGCCCAACCCAAGCAGAAAGAAAGAAATAATAAAACTTAGAGCAGAAATCAATGAGATGGAATGTCAAAAAACAATCCAGAAGATCAACGAAACCAAAAGCTGGTTCTTTGAAAAAATAAACAAGATTGACAAACCACTTGCAAGACTTGTAAGAAAAGGAAAAAAGAGAACCCAAGTAAATAGAATCAGAAATGAAAACGGGGACATCACAACAGAAACCACAGAAATTCAAAAGATCATCAGAGATTACTATGAGAGCCTGTACGCCACAAAACAAGAAAACCTAGAAGAAATGGACAAATTCCTGAATTCCTATAGCTTCCCAAGTCTGCAACAAGAAGATTTGGAATACCTCAACAAACCTATCTCCATCGAGGAAATAGAATTGGTAATCAAAAGTCTCCCCAAACACAAAAGCCCAGGTCCAGATGGATTCACCAGTGAATTCTACAAAACCTTTAAAGAGGACCTACTGCCAATTCTTTTTTAAGCTCTTCCAACAAATTGAAGAAACAAAAACACTCCCAAATAGCTTTTACGAGGCACATATCACCCTGATACCCAAAGCAGACAAAGATGCCACCCAAAAAGGAAAACTACAGACCAATCTCCCTGATGAATACAGATGCTATGATCTTCAACAAAATACTAGCAAATAGAATCCAAAGAGTCATCAAAAAGATTATACACCATGACCAAGTGGGATTCATCCCGGGAATGCAAGGATGCTTCAACATTCGCATATCAATCAACATAATACATCATATCAACAAAAAGAAAAATAAAAACCATATGATCATATCAATAGATGCAGAGAAGGCATTTGACAAGATCCAACACCCGTTCATGATGAAAGCTCTCCGTAAAATGGGGATTGAAGGAACCTTCCTCAAGATAATCCAGGCCATCTACTACAAGCCCACAGCGAGCATCATTCTCAATGGGGAAAAACTGAAAGCCTTCCCCTTAAGATCAGGGACAAGACAAGGCTGCCCACTCTCACCACTTCTATTCAATATAGTACTGGAAGTACTTGCTATAGCAATCAGGGAAGAAAAAAGACATTAAGGGCATCCAGATAGGAAGGGAAGAAGCCAAGTTATCACTATTTGCAGATGACATGATATTATACCTGGAAAACCCGGAAACTCTCTACCAAGAGGCTCCTAGAAATAATACATTCCTATAGCAGAGTAGCAGGGTACAAAATCAATACCCAAAAGTCAATGGCCTTCCTATATGCAAACAGCGAAAGAGAAGAAAGGGACATTAAAGAAACTATCCCATTCACAATTGCGCCGCAGAAAATCAAATACCTAGGAATCAGTTTGACAAAGAATGTAAAGGATCTCTATAAAGAAAACTACAAAACGTTACTTCAGGAAATAAAAGAAGACCTGAGGAAATGGAGACAGACATATTCCCTGCTCATGGATCGGAAGGATCAACATTATCAAAATGGTAATACTCCCTAGAGCTTTATACAGATTCAATGCGGTCCCTATAAAGATACCCATGATGTTCTTCAAAGAAATTGAACAAACACTCCTGAAATTTGTATGGAATAATAAAACTCCACGAATAGCTAAAGCAATCCTTGGGAAAAAGAAGATGGGAGGTATCACTTTCCCCAACCTCAAGCTCTACTACAGAGCAGTTGTAATTAAGACAGTGTGGTATTGGTATAGAGACAGACCTGTAGACTTATGGAATAGAAATGAGTATCCTGAAACACATTCTCAAATATACAACCACTTAATCTTCGATAAAGGAGCAAAAAATATTAAGTGGAGCAAAGAAAGCCTCTTCAACAAATGGTGCTGGGAAAACTGGGCAGCTACATGTAAAAAAATGAACTTAGACCTCCTTCTAACGCCATGCACAAAAGTCAGATCAAAATGGATTCTAGATCTCAACATCAGACATGAATCTATAAGGTACATCGAAGAAAACATAGGAGAAACGCTCTACGACATCGAAACGAAAAGTATCTTTAAAGATGACACACCACTGACCAAGCAAATGGAAGCAAAGATAAACAAATGGGATTATATAAAACTAAAAAGCTTCTGCACCTCAAAAGAAATGGTGACCAAGATACAAAGACAATCCACAGAGTGGGAAAGGATATTCACCCAATACCCATCTGACAAGGGGTTAATATCAAGGACATATCAGGCACTGGTAGCACTCCACAAGAAGAAAACAGCCAACCCCATCAAAAAATGGGGAGAAGAAATGAACAGAAGCTTCCAAAAAGAAGAAATTCGAATGGCCAAAAGGCATATGAAAAAGTGTTCTTCATCTTTAATCATCAGGGAGATGCAAATCAAAACAACAATGAGGTACCGTCTCACACCACAGAGACTGGCACACATCCAAAACAGCAAGAACAACCAGTGCTGGCGTGGATGTGGGGAAAAAGGGACTCTGATCCACTGCTGGTGGGAGTGCCGACTGGTCCAGCCCTTTTGGAAAACAATATGGGCATTTCTCTGAAAACTAGATATTGAGCTCCATTTGATCCAGCAATAGCACTCCTGGGAATATACCCGAGAGACCGAAAAACACATAGCAGAAACACTATCTGTACTTCTTTATTCATCTCTGTGCTATTCACTATAGCTAGAATCTGGAAACAACCTAAATGCCCGAGAACAGAGGACTGGCTAAAGAAACTGTGGTTCATCTACACTATGGAATACTATGCGGCTGTCAGAAAAGATGACATTATGAAATTTACCTGCAAATGGAGGGACATGGAGACTATCATGCTGAGTGAAATTAGTCAGAAGGAAAAGGACAGATATAGAATGACTGCATTCATTAATACGACATAAATAGATACCAGTGTTTTACTAAATGTGGGAAATGGTAATGGCAGATTAAGACTCACCATTGAATATACACAAAGAGACTTAAGTGATAAACTCTAAATACCTGCAGGGCTAGCCACAATGTGTAAAATAAGAGGCAGAGAGATGCAGTAACAGAGAGAGAGACAGAGAGAGAAAGAGAGGAAACTGGGGTACCTGCTATTAAGGCAGCATGGGGGTGGGCAGGATGGGGTGGGGTACATTGGTGGTGGAAATGGGGCACTGGAGGAGGGATGGGTGCTGGTATACTGTATTACCAAGAACCAATTATGATCACCATTCTAATTGTATGTTTCACTGTGGTATAAAAAAAATAAAAAAAAAATAAATTAAAAAAAAAGATGACGCACCACTGACCAAGCAAATGGAAGCAAAGATGAACAAAGGGGATTATACATAATTGAAAAGCTTCTGCACCTCAAACAAAATGGGGACCAAGATACAAAGACAACACACAGAGTGGGAAAGAATATTTACCCTATACCCATCTGACAAGGGTTAATATCCAGGATATATCAGGCACTGGTAGTACTTCACAAGAAAAAAAGAACAGCCAACGCCATCAAAAAATGGGGAGAAGAAATTAAGAGAAGCTTCCAAATAGAAGAAAGTCGAATTTCCAAAAGGCATATGAAAAAGTGCTCTTCATCTTTAATCATCAGGGAGATGCAAATCAAAACAACTATGAGGTAACATCTCACACTAGAGAGAGTGGCATACATCCAAAACCGCAAAAACCACCAGTGCTGGCCTTGGTGTGGGGACAAAGGGACTCTCATCCACTGTGGATGGGAGTGCCGGCTGCTCCAGCCCTTATGGAAAATAATGTTGGCATTCTTCTGAAATCTAGATATTGAGCTCCCATTTGATCCAGCAATAGATTTCCTGGGAATATACCAGAGAGACCGAAAAACACATAGCAGAAACACCATCTGTACTTTATTCATCTCTGCGCTATTCATAATAGCTAGAAACTGGAAACAACCTAAATGCCCAAGAACCAGGAGTGGCTAAAGAAACTGTGGTTTCATCTACACTATGGAATACTATGCAGCTGTCCAAAAAGATAAAGTTATGAAATGTACCTGCAAATGGATGGACATGGAGACTATCATGTTGAGTGAAATTTGTCAGAAGGAAAAGGACAGATACAGAATGACTGCATATATGAATATTATGTAAATAGGTACCAGTGTTTTAATAAATGTGGGAAATGGTAATGGCAGTTTAAAACTCACCACTGAATATACACAAAGAGACTTTAGTGATAAACTCTAAATATCTGCAGGGCTAGCCACAATGTGTAAAAGAAGAGGGAGAGAGACGCAGAAACAGAGAGAGAGAGAGAGAGAGAGAGGAAACAGGGCTACCTGCTATTCATGCAGCCTCGGGGTGGGCGGGAGGGGGTGGGGTACATTGGTGGTGGAAATGGGGCACTGGTGGATGGATGGGTGCTGGAATACTGTATTACCAAGAACCAATTATGAACACCTTTGTAATTGTACGTATTACAGGGTATAATAAAAGATTAAAAAAATAAAACAGTTGTGTTGGATGACAAGCTTAGCTTGTTTGGGAGCTTTGCTGTTTTACCCACTGTCAGCCTAAACTACTTACATGTTCTTAAGGCAATGTTCTTTCTACTGAGATCTCTCTTCTTGTAAACACTGATAGAGGGTGTGGCCATTACAGAAGTCACCTTGACTCTGAATATCTTCTGACTTATTCTACATCTACTAAGTCTTCTATATTTTCTAGATTGGGCACACAGCTCCTCTTTATACCCACTGCACCCATCGTGGAACAATTTGAATTTACCAGGAGACTGTCACCATGACTAAATTGAGACTATCTTTAATATTGTAGGAAGGCTCCTACTATTTGCCCTCACTCAGGCGAGTTTGATCCTTTCAGTATACAGAGAAGAAGATACTCAGAAATCGCCCAGGTGAAGATAATAAATAGAAGGATCTTGTGGTTACCAGCTAGATACATGAAGCCCTTGAAATTAAGATGTATTACTTTATATCAGCCCTCTCTCGCTCCCCATTGTTTTACATGAGATAATCTGGGAAGAAGGTATTAGTCCTTGCATTAATTGTTTGTTTATACCTGTAATAGGATGTGGAACCACCCTTTTACAAGCTGTTTAGGGTTCTTTGTTGACAGGCCCTCCCAGAACATAGATAGGATCCCTTTTGTGTATGTAAGGGGACGCTCCTTCGCTTTTTCTCCTTTTCCCTTTCTTTTGGGTAGGACTGCTTTTGATCGTGAAACTCTCTTTGGTGGGATTCTTGGACTCTCTCCTATGGTCTAAGTTCTGAACAGAGCTAGATTTCTTTCACTATATTTGATTGCAGTGGTAGGGCTTTTGTACTATGCAAAGTCTTTTTGGAACTGCACCGGACTCGTGAGTTTTCATCCATTTCCCCTGGCTGACTCTGAGATAGAAAAGACCTTCCGTCCTGATACTGCCTGGGACCCCAACGGCTCCCGGACACAGTTGGACAATCATACCCCAGTCTGGATGGAAGGAAAAGAGAAAGAGAGAGAAAGGGAAAGAAATAAAGAACCTGCCATGGAGGTGGGCTGAGGAAGGGGGAGGGAACCTGGGATGTTGGTGTTGGGAGATGGGCACTGGTGGAGGGACGGGTACTGGAACACTGTATGACCAAAACCCAAACATGAACTTTTTAATTGTATATCTTTATATTTGTATATCTCATGGTGGTATAATAAAATACTTAAAAAATGATTAAATTCAACAGTTACAAGAAAAAAAAGATAATTAATTTCTGAAATGTGCTCATCATGCATTCATTTCTGATATTATAACCTAATCATTCTTTGGGTATCATGTATTTCCAAATGCTGGAGTTGCTCTGTATGTTCTTTGATGATCTATTGGACTACAAGATAAACTATAACCTATTTTTTACTAAATGCTACATGGGAATTTAAAATTCCAAAGTAATAGGATTTACTCTTAGAATAGTCTGAAAACGTGTTTATTTTTAATAGACTAAATAAATTCAATTTATAAATTGAGTAGAAAAGATTGGGCTCAAAACTATCCACTCATTGCTAGGAGGCCAATGTCATGTATTGATGTCAGAGCTGACGAGCTTGAAAACCATTGTGATGATCTACATCAACTCATCTGTGGAGGTCTGCCAAAGCAACATTTGGACATTGAAGCTATAGTGCTCAAAACTATGCTGTTCAGGCAGCTGGTCAAAGAAACCTTTATTTAAAATGAGTCATGTGACTTCACGAACTCAAGTTATCTCTCCTACGGATGGACCAAGTGGTCCAGAAATGTACTGAAGAGTTTCTCTGTGGGGAAACACATCGACCCAGAAATCAGATTTAAGATCTATGGTAGAAGAAAATACTTTTAAAGCCTTGTATAAGCAATTCCTGACAAAAAGACCACAACACACATTTTGTGTCTCTGAAACAAATGAAGAGGAAGATCTTCTTTCCTCCACCTTCCCAAGAAAACTTTGGAAAATAGTTGGAAGCAGTCAATTTATGTCTGTTTGGTGAGATGAACCTGGGACTATTATAGTGATTGATGAAGAGCTATTTAAGAAAGAAGTTTTGGAAATCAATACCCCTTTCAGAATATATGCAACCTGAAGTATACAAAGTTTGGTTAGACAGCTGAACTTTTATGGTTTTAGTAAACTGCCACACTGTGTTCAAAGATCAGCATCTCTAGCTGAATTTCTGGGGAGGAATGAGAAGCTCCCTTTTTAAGCAAGGTATTTCAGTTTTTTATTCACCATTCCATAGTGTGTATCTTTACTGTTACTTTCTAATATTCCATTTGTAGTTAATAAACCATTTGAGAGGAATATTAAATCAGAAACTCAAAGTACTTGAAGAGGATTAGTTCATGGAATATTTAGGATAATTAAATTTTCAGGCCATTTCTATTCACTTTCTGTGAACTCCACTAAAGTTACTGAACTTCTTGTGGAGTTCTCTAATCATTATCACTAAAATATATGCAATATGTTTTGTTTATAGCTTATAGTATATAGAAATATAGGAATCAAAATTTAAAGTCATAATATAACTTTATTGATTACAGTAAGTTATAGAGCTTTGTGACTTTTTTCATTAAGATGTCACATTCTTATCTGAGCTTAAAAATTAAATTCTTTGGCTTCAGATACTGTATTACCACAATGCAAATTTTCAACGGGACTGTCCCCAACTTTTAGTCTAACTGAAAATAAGAATCGGGATAAAATCTGCTTCTCCAGGATCCTTAATAGATCAAGAATTCCAGCAGGGAGTCTTTTGAAGACAGGAGAAATGTGAATAAACATAACCCAGGATTGGCAGCGGAAAATCGTGAGCATGATTTACTCTCAGGGTCTCTAAATCTGAGTGTGCCCCCACTAGAGATATCTACTAGTCAAAAAACTGTTAATTCAAACGTCCCAGTAAGAGTTGCATTTCATCCTCTTTCAAATTTAATTGTCTCAGCAAGACGAAATGTTGCAGATGGACATGCTATTTTTACCCAAGTGACTGTTTCTAGTGTGCATGCTCCATATACTTACTGTCCAACAAGTAGCTTGAATGTGAATTTTGTTAAAAACTATAACTTTTATTGGTCAGTGCCCCATAATATGTCCATTACGGAACAACTGTTCTGGAATCTTGATGCCTATATCAATTTTTCCTCACAGGACACTCAACTCTCATACAGTGAGCTTCCTTCTCCAAACCTGCAGTCAAGAAGCAACACAAGTTACCAAATGCCTCCAATGGTAGCTGATACAGCTATTGACTATTTTTAATTTTCTTATCATCAGATATTGCAATATATGAGTATCTTCCACACACCACCTGATCCACTACAGGAAGAATACTAAATTCTGCAGTTTTGAGGGAATGAGGACATGGTAGCCAAATATACACGTGTGTCTTATGTCAACAATAAATTAGCATATATACATTTACTTCATTTTGCTTATTAATTCCTCTTAATATCACTATCACTATCACTATCCTCCCGTTGATTATTTATATTAGCTCATTGGAATGAACTAATATTATTGTTAGTGGTATATGGTATATTAAATAAAGCAGGGCAGCTTGCTGGCTTGCCATGCAGGTGGCACACACTTGTAGTCCCCTCTAAATATAGCATTTATAGATGAAGCGCGGCCACTTTGGTCCGCGCGAGGCGGCTGTGATATGCTGTTGCTGCGTGGAGTTCTGACAAGAGGGATGTCTGGATGAGGAAAATGGCGGCCCTATGGAGTGGGGGAGTCATCTGGCTTGTGCGGCTTGGCTGGGGTGGTGGGCCAGGGCTAGAACTCGCCATTCCTCCCATTCCTCCCGGGCGCCTCGTGAGTGTGTGGACACAGGGAGAGCAAGTAGGAGCTCTGCCCCCATGTCTGTAAGTCTCTGTTTCAGCATACCTGGGCCAGATTGAAAAAAAAAAACTGCTGCAGGGTGGAACTGATTGAGACGGGCAGTGACAGGCTGTCCCAGGGTGGAGTTCTGTTGAGAGGGAAGACTGGATGTGGAAAATGACGGCCCTATGGAGTTGGGGTTCATCTGGCTTATGCGGCTCTGGTGGAGTGGCAGGTCAAGGCTAGATCTGGCCATCCCTCCTGGGTGCCTTGTGAGCGGCTGGCACAGGGAGAGGAAGTATCAGCTCTGCCCCATGTCTGTAAGTCTCTCGTTCAGCATACTTGGGCCAGATTAAAAAAAAAAAACTGTTGCAGGGTGGAACCCGTGGATAGGAGCTGTTATAGGCTGTCCCTGGATGGAGTTCTGATGATAGGGAATACCCTTGTAATCCCCTCTAAATATAGCATTTATAGATGAAGTGTGCGGCCACTTTGTTCCACCACAGTCTGTGATATGCTGTTGCTGGGTGAAGTTCTGACGAGAGGGAAGGCCGGATGTGGAAAATGGCGGCCCATTGGTGTGGGGGGGTCATCTGGCTGGTTGTGAGGCTCTGCTAGGGAGACGTACCAGTCCTAGACCCCACCATCCCTCCCAGGCACCTCGTGAGCGGCTGGGCACAGGGAGAGCAAGTAGCAGCTCTGCACCATGTCTGCAAATCTCTGTTTCAGCAAACCTGGGCCGGACTGAAAAAGCAAAACTGCTGCAGGGTGGAACTCATTGAGAAGGGCTGTGATAGGCTGTCGCTGGGTGGAGTTCTGATGAGAGGGTAGTCCGGATCTGGAAAATGGCGGCCCGATGGAGTTGGGGGGGAATCATCTGTCTTGTTGTGCGGCTCTGCTGGGTTAGCGGGCCATGGCAGCAAAGCATTTGGAACAGTGATTCATAGACTTTGATTAATATTATAATGAATGTCCAATTTTAATGGACAGGCATTTAGAATAAAACAATTCTTCAAAAGCAGGAGTAATAGATGAGTAAACACAAAGGATTTGAAGTTTAAAAACACGACACAGATAGTTTGCTTGGCTCTGTCCTGCGGGTGGCATAATCTTTGGTCACCTCTGATTTCCAGCATTTATGTATGAACAAAGTTGGGCTCATGATCAGTTCTGCTGGGTGGAGTTCTGAGGAGAGGGGAGTCTGGATGTGAAAAATGGCTGCACTCATGGAGTGGTCTGGATTCTTGTGAGGTTCTGCTGGGGTGGCAGGCAAGGGCTAGAACCACCATCCCTCCAGGGCGCCTCATGAGCAGTTGGGCACAGGGACACCAAGTAGCAGCTCTGATCAATTACTGTGAGTCTCTGGATCAGCATTCCTTGGCCATAGTTGAAAAAGTCTGCTGCAGGTTGGGGATCAATGAGGCAGGCTCTGATCAGCTCTTCTGCTCAGTGGACTTCTGATGAGTTGGGAGTCCGGATGTGGAAATGGCAGCCCTCATGGAGTGGGGGGGTCATTTGACTTCTTGCGAGGCTCTGTGGGGGGTGGCAGGCCAGAGATAGAACCTGACATCCTCCCGGGTGCCTCGTGAGCAGCTGGACACAGGGAGAGCAAGTACCAGCTCTGCCCCATGTCTTGAGTCTCTGAATTAGCATACCTGGGTCAGACTTGAAAAAGGCTGCAGCAGGGTGGGTCTGAATGAGCTGGGTTGTGATCATCTCTTCAGCTGGGTAGAGTTCTTCTTCAGTGTTTTACATAAGAGATAATCTCAGAAGAAAGGATTAGTCCTTGGCATACTCCGTTATTTATAACTATGATAGGGTGTTTAGGGTTCTTTGTTCACAGTTAACTCCCTGTCATATGTAGGATTACTTTGATGCATAGAAGGGGACTGACTTGAGGCCCCTGCCCAATTTTTCCTGCTCCTTCTTTGGGTAGACTCATTGGGTGAGATCCTCTCTCTTTGGTGGGAGACTTGGGCTCACTTGTATGGTCTAGCTCTGAGAAGAGCTAGAGTTCCTTCATTATATTGGATTGTGGTAGTAGAGCTTTTCACTTTTAAAAGCCTTTTTGGAACTGTGCAGGACTCCTGAGTTGTCATCCATTCCCCAGTTGGCTCTGATAGGCTGGTCTGGTGGATCGAGTTCTGACGAGGGGGTATTCCGGATGTGGAAAATGGAGGCCCTCATGGAGTGGAAGGGGCATTGTCTGGCTTGTTGTGAGCATCCCAAGGCCGGATTTCAAAAAGAATCCCTCAGGGTGGATCTCAATGAGAAGGGCTTGATAGGCTTGTCTGCTAGTTGGAGTTCTGATGAGCGGGAAGTTCGGAGTGGAAAATGGAGGCCCTCATGGAGTCCAGGGGGGTCGTCTGGCTTGTTGTGTGCATCTGCTGGGATGGCGAGCTAGGGCTAGAGTCTGCCATCCCTCCGGGCCCCCTCTTGAGTGCTGGAACAGGGAGAGCCAGTAGCAGCTCGCCCCATGTCTGTGAGTCTCTGGATATTTTAATTAGATATTTTAGATATTTTTCTTTATAGTCTTGTTGAATAAATAAATTTAAAGGTTTAGTTCCATAACTTACAGTAGGATGGAATTCCCGATGTTAATTTTCAAGTGCTAAATATGTACAATATTCACAAATCCTAACAAATTCCAGCATTATCCTTCAGCAAATCTCAACTCTACTAAATCCTTTATCAGTCCTTTCTCTTTATGAAACACTAGATTACAAAACAATCACAAAGTGCATTCTAGCTATAATTTTTAAGGTTATGGAAGGTCTAATCCCTTCTACTGAGATTATCTCTTATGTAAAACACTGGAGAAAGGGCGGGCTGGTATAAAGTAATACATCTTAATTTCATGGACTTCATGTAATCTAGATGGTACCCACAAGGTCCTTCTTATTTATTATCTGCACCAGGGTGGTTCTGAGTATCTTGTTCTCCATATACTGGAAGTGTCACACTCACTTGCATGAGAACAAATTAGGATGATCCTTCCTATTATCTTAAAGATAATCTCAATGTAGCCAGGGTGGTAGTTTGCTCTTAAATACTAACTGTACCAAGCTGGGTGCAGGGGTTATAAAGGGAGTTGTGCCCAGTCTAGAAGGGACAAGCACCAGGCCCAGAAAAATTCAGACCCGAACATCTGAAGAATCTGCTTTCAGTACTCATCAATACATTGACTCAGCTCTTCACAGGCTACCTGTCTGAAAGCAAGGTGCCCTCCCAATGGAAAGCCAGCCGGACAGTTGTACTGTTCAGGAAAGAAGACACTCACGAAATTAGCAGCTATCAACTATTTTGACGCATCATAACACTTTAGCCTCACTTGTTCTCACTCATTCCAAACAATAACCAATTCCCTTGTATACATTTAGCCAAAAGATACATGAAATTTCTCTGTTCTCAGAGGACCTCCAAAAAATTCAACTCCAAATGAATTCACTTAGAACTGTCAACACAAAATCAGTACTAATTACAAATAAATTTCCAAGTACTTAACAATATTCCAGTAAAGTTTAAACATATGTTATAGTTTGACTTCAGCATGTTGTCTGTCATCTACAGGCTGTTCAATCGAGTCAAACTGAATAGGATTGGCAGAACATTAGATGAAGTATAACCATGCAAGCAAGCTGACTTCCAAAAAAGAATTCAGCACTATCTACCATAAGCACATGGTAACCAAGCTCATTGAAATTTGTAGGGAATCCTAGATACCACTCTGTCTCACATTCATTGATTTTAAGAAAACCTTTGACTCTGTGGAGACGGAAATGGTCATCCAGGCCCCAGCCAAACAGGGTGTTCAAACCCAATACATCAATATCCTTCATGAGCTGTATTACAGATTCACAACCAGGATCTCACCATTCTACAAAGAAGTGATCACTAGATCACTAGACATCCCGTTGTTCATCGAATACCTCGATCGGGTGCCAAGTAACATTTCCATTTGACCCTATCACTTCTCAGTGTAGCCCAATGCATCTGGTTGTTTCAGGATACGAAGAGCCTCAAACCATTCGTTCATGGTCTTGACGAAGAAGTCTGACCATCTTGTAGGTGCGTGGTCACATGATCTTTTGATGTCCTGTGGCATCAGTTGGTAAAGGCTCTATTCCAGCGGTCATCTCCAAATGACATTACATGTGCAGCCCATCTGACCTTCCATGACTTTGGAAATGAGATAGGATCCCTGACTCTGGATCACCATCAGAGGTTGGAGCTCCAGACTCCTTCTCTCTCAGGAGTGAGGCGTGATATACCAAGCATAGCTCTTTCAATTCCTCTTGGGGAGAAACGAATCGTGTTCGCATCCTACTTTCATAGGGCCAAGGTCTCTGAGGCATATGATAATGCAGAGAGAACAGTGGATTCGAGAGATGTGCCCAGTGCCGGAAGTTCTTTGTCTTTTTCACCATTTCGTTGATGCATTTGAAGTCAATCCTTGCTGCTCTATTCCTCCTGCACAGCTCAGGTTTGACAGCATTCATTCATCATGTTCACTTCTTGACATAGGTACACATAATTTCTACATTCAGAGATGTGTGTTCCATAGAGAGTGAATGGGGCCTCTGGAACTATCTCATTCTTTTTTTTTATTTAATTTTTTTATTTTTACAATTACAAAGATATACAATTAAAAAGTTCATATTTGGGTTTTGGTCATACAGTGTAGCAGCACCCATCCCGCCACCAGTGCCCATCTCCCACCACCAACGTCCCGGTTCCCTCCCCCCTCCCCCCAGCACTCTTCCATGGCAGGTTCTTTATTTCTTTCCATTTCTCTATCTTTCTCTTTTCATTCCTCTCCAGACTATGGATTACAAAACATACATTAAAGGATTGTCATGTGTATCCTTTTGCCTCTATTTAATGCTCAGTTCTAGGTTGGCATTAGTACCCTCACAATTGTTAGCACACTGTTCAATTTTCTGTCTTACCTAGCCTCTGACTCCCACACGTTTGTGATAATTTCCACCTTTGACAGGACCTCCTGATGTATGTTTCACTTGACCTTGGATATTGGTATCATAATATGTACCTATATATTTATGTTATGCAGATAATTGCAGTCATTCTGTAACTGTCTCTCTCCTTCTGGCTAATTTCGCTCAACATAATCTTCTCCATGTCTATCCATTTGTAGGCAAATTTTATAACTTCATTTTTCCTAACAGCTGCATAGTATTCCATTGTGTAGATGTACCAAAGCTTTTTATCCAGTCATCTATTTTCGGGCACTCTGGTTGCTTCCAGATTCTGGCTATTGTGAATAATGCTGCTATGAACATAAAAGTAGGGATGGTGTTTCCGCTGCGTATTTTTGGTTTCCCAGAGTAGATTCCCAGGAGTGGTATGGCTGGGTCAAATGGGAGTTCAATTTCTAGTCTTTGGAGGAATGTCCATATTGTTTTCCAGAAAGGCTGTACCAGCCGGCATTCCCACCAACAATGGATGAGTGTCCCCTTTTCCCCACACCCATGCCAGCACTTGTTGTTCTTGTTCTTTTGAATATGTGCCAGTCTCTGTGGTGTAAAGTGGTATCTCATTGTTGTTTTGATTTGCATCTCTCTGATGATTAGTGATGATGAGCATTTTTTCATATGTATTTTGGCCATTCGAATTTCTTCCTTGCTGAAGTTTCTGTTCAATTCTTCTCCCCATTTTTTGATGGGGTTGTTTGTTTTCTTCTTGTAAAGTTCTACCAGTGCCTGATATATCCTGGATATTAACCCCTTATCAGATGGGTATTGGGTGAATATTCTTTCCCATTCTGTGGACTGCTTTTGTATCTTAGTCACTGTTTCTTTTGAGGTGCAGAAGCTTTTTAGTTTCATGTAGTCCCATATATTTATCTTTTCTTCTAGTTGCTTTGTTAGAGATGTTTCATCTTTGAAGATGCCTTTAGCTTCAATGTCATGGAGGGTTTTTCCTATATTTTCTTCAATGTACTTTATGGATTCAGGTCTGATATTGAGATCTTTAATCCACTTTGATCTGATTTTTGTGCATGGTGTTAGACACAGGTCCAAATTCATTTTTTTACATGTCGCTGCCCAGTTTTCCCAACACCACTTATTGAAGAGGCTTTCCTTACTCCATTTTAGACTCGTTGCACCTTTATCAAAGATTAAATGATCATGTGTTTGAGGTTGGGTGTCAGGATACTCAATTCTATTCCATAGGTCCACGGGTCTGTTTTTATTCCAATACCATGCTGTTTTAATTACTACTGCCTTGTAGTACAGTTTGAAGTTGGGTAAGGTGATGCCTCCCATCGTCTTTTTCCCGAGGATTGCTTTAGCTATCCTTGGGGGTTTATCGTTCCATACAAATTTCAGGATTGTTTGGTCAATTTCTTTGAAGAATGTCATGGGAATAATCATAGGGACTGCATTGAATCTGTATAGAGCTCTAGGGAGTATTACCATTTTGACAATGTTGATTCTCCCCATCCATGAGCAGGGAATGTGTTTCCATTTCCTTGTGTCCTCTTTTATCTCTTGGAGCAGTGTCTTGTAGTTTTCTTTGTACAGGTCCTTTACACACTTGGGTAAGTTGATTCCTAGGTATTTGATTTTCTGTGGCACAATTGTGAATGGAATTGTTTCCTTAATATCCCTTTCTTCTCTTTCGTTATTTGTATATAGGAAAGCCACCGACTTTTGCGTGTTGATTTTGTATCCTGCCACTCTACTATATGCGCCTATTGTTTCTAGGAGTTTTTTGGTAGAGAGTTTAGGGTTCTCTAGGTATAATATCATGTCATCTGCAAATAATGATAGCTTGACTTCTTCCTTGCCTATCTGGATGCCCTTGATGTCCTTTTCTTCTCTGATTGCTATGGCAAGTACTTCCAGTACTATATTGAATAAAAGAGGTGAGAGTGGGCAACCTTGTCTTGTCCCTGATCTCAGGGGGAAGGCTTTCAACTTTTCCCCATTGAGAATGATGCTCGCTGTGGGCTTTTGGTAGATGGCTGTAACTATCTTGAGGAAAGTCCCTTCAATTCCCATTTTCTGGAGGGTTTTAATCATGAACGGGTGCTGGATCTTGTCAAATGCTTTCTCTGCGTCTATTGATAGGATCATATGGTTTTTATTTTTTCTTTTATTGATATGATGTATTATGTTGATTGACTTGCGAATGTTGAACCATCCTTGCATACCCGGGATGAATCCTACTTGGTCATGATGTATAATCTTCTTGATGAGTCTTTGGATTCTGTTTGCTAGTATTTTGTTGACGATCTTAGCATCCGTGTTCATCAGGGATATTGGTCTGTAGTTTTCTTTCTTTGTGTTGTCTCTCCCTGCTTTGGGTATCAGGGTGATATGTGCCTCGTAGAAGCTGTTTGTGAGTGTTTCTGTTTCTTCTATTTCCTGGAAGAGCTTGAACAGGACTGGCAGTAGGTCCTCCTTAAAGGTTTGGTAGAGTTCACTAGGGAATCCGTCTGGACCTGGGCTTTTGTGATTGGGAAGTCTTTTAATTACTGTTTCTATTTCCTCAATGGTGATAGGCTTATTCAGGTATTGGAGGTCTTCTTGTTTCAGCCGTGGGAGGTTATAGGACTTCAGGAATTGATCCATTTCTTCTAGATTCTCATGTTTCACGGCATACAGGCTCTCAAAGTAATCTCTGATGATCTTTTGGATTTCTGTGGTTTCTGTTGTGATGGCACCCTTTTTATTTCTGATTCTGTTTATTTGGGTTCTCTCTTTCCCTGTCCTTACAAGTCTTGCCAATGGTTTGTCAATCTTGTTTATTTTTGCAAAAAACCAGCTCTTGGTTTCATTAATCTTTTGGATTGTTTTTTTTGGTTTCCAACTCATTGATTTCCTCTCTAAGTTTTATTATTTCCTTTTTTCTGCCTGGGTTGGGCTCCTTTTGTTGGTCTTTCTCTAATGTCTTCAGCTGTGTAGTCAGGTTATTTATGTGGGCCCTTTCTTGTTTCCTGATGAATGCTTGCAGAGCTATAAATTTCCCTCTTAACATGGCTTTTGCCGTGTCCCACAAGTTCTTATAGTTGGTGTCTTCATTTTCATTTGTTTCCAGAAATCTTTGGATTTCCTGTTTGATTTCTTCTATGACCCATTTGTTGTTCAGGAGTGAGCTGTTCAGTTTCCAGGTGTTTGATTTGACTCCCTGTTTCTGTGTACGGTTAACTTCCATTTTCAGTGCATCATGGTCTGAAAAGATAGCTGGCACAATTTCTATCTTTTTAATTTTATTGAGGTATGCTTTGTGGCTCAGCATGTGGTCTATCTTGGAGAATGTTCCATGTGCACTAGAGAAAAATGTGTATTCAGCTTTTTTTGGCATGAAAAGCCCTGTATATATCTACTAGCTCTCTTTCTTCCATTTCTTCCTTGAGGGCCAATATTTCCTTGGTGAGTTTCAGTCTTGTTGATCTATCCATCGTTGATAGAGCAGTGTTGAAGTCTCCAACTATTATTGTGCTACTGTTAATGTCTTCTTTGAGGTCTCTTAGCAGTTGTTTTATGTATTTTGCTGGCCCCTCGTTGGGTGCATATATGTTTAGTAGTGTAATTTCTTCCTGGTGTACATACCCCTTAAGTAATAAGAAATGGCCTTCGTTGTCCCTTCTAACCTTTTTCAGCCTGAAGTCTATATTATCTGATACTAATATGGCCACACCAGCCTTTTTGGAGGAATTGTTTGCATGGAGAATGGTCTTCCAACCTTTGACTTTGAGTCTGTGTTTGTTCTGATTATTCAGATGTGTTTCTTGTAGACAGCAGAATGTTGGGTTCAATTTTTTAATCCATTTTGTTACTCTGTGTCTCTTAATTGGTGCATTTAGACCATTGACATTGAGAGAGATTATTGTCATCGGATTTTGTGCCATCTTTCTGTTTGAGCTTGTTGTGCTTATGGGTTTGGTCGTATTACAGTAGACTCTTCAGTCCTTCTTTTAAGGTTGGTTTTGAGTCCATGAAGTTCCTGAGTTGTTGCTTATCCATGAAGTTGTGTATCCTTCCTTCATATCTGAATGTGAGTCTGGCCGGGTAAAGAATTCTTGGTGAGGCCTGCAGTTCATTCAGCCTTTTCACAATATCCCACCATTGTTTTCTTGCTCGGAGTGTTTCCTCAGAGAATTCTGCTGTAAATCTTAGAGATGTTTCTTTGTATGTGATTTCCTTCTTTGATCTTGCTGCTTTCAGTATTCTATCTCTATCTATAGTTTTTGTCATTTTAATTAAGATGTGTCTTGGAGTATTCTTGTTGGGGTTTCTTTTAGCAGGTATCCTACGGGCCTCCTGGATCTTGAGGCAAGTGTTTTTTAGTTCCGGGAACTTCTCAGCAATGAAGGCTTTGACAGTTTCTTCTTCATCAGGGTTTTCTTCTTGCCCTTCTGGGACCCCAATAATCCGTATGTTGTTTCTTCTGGCTTCATCCCGATTATCTCTTGTTGTCTGTTCGGTAATTGTGAGTCTTTTTTTCTATCTTCTGGTGTTGTGTAGAGAATCTTTGGAACGCGTCTTCGAGATCACTAATTCTTTCTTCAGTAGCTATTATTCTGCTATGCTGGCTTTCCACTGTGTTTTTCATTTCATTTACCTCATTTTTAATATATGTCATTTCGTTTTGCATTTTCCTCACTTCTTCTATCATGTCCTCTTGTATTTTATTGAGTTTGCATTCCATTGCTTCTTTGAATTCCTTATGACTCCTTAACATTTCTTCCCAAAATTCCTTATCAGAGAGGTTATATAACTCATTGGTATTGCTTGGCTCATCTGGACTAGTGACTTCACTCACAGAGCTGGATGGAACTTTGCGTTGCCTTACCATTTTGACTGTTGTAGGTTGCAAATGTGGGGTCTTGGATGACAGGATAGTACAGTTAGTAGGTGTCTGGTCTGTTTGCGGAGTTTGGGTGGCTAGCAAGGATGTAGGAAACAAGGTTCAGTGGTACCTCATGCAAGATAGGTAGTAAAAGATTCGCGCGGATGCGCTAGCGTCCGCAGGTTTTGAGTTTGGGATGATTACGGAAGCGCAGGGCCCAAAGGTTCCTCGGTGAAACCAAGGCAGTTAGCCTTGGTTCCCGTTGATGGAGTTTCCGCTCTTCCCTGGGGCAGTTTGGGTCGCGGGGACGCAGGGATCACGCACACACCTGGCGGGGGTGGGGGAGATTTTCAGCCGGTCCCAGGAGCGCAGCGCACAAGGTTCCGCAGTGAAACCAAGGCAGTTAGCCTTGCTTCCCGTTGATGGAGTTTCCGCTCTTCCCTGGGGCAGTTTGGGTCCGCTGGGACTCAGGGATCACGCACACACCTGGCGGGGGTGGGGGGAGCTTCTAGGGTTCAGTTTATAAGTCCGGAGCTTCTAGGGTTCAGTTTATAAGTAGTCCAGAAGAAATTAGGAAGAAGCTGGTTCAGCTTGGTCCCAGTTTCTTAGTTCCAACCCCTTAAGCTGGAAGTAGTGTCTTGTGGAGAGTCATTGTGTCAAGTCACCTGGTGAAGAGAGAGAGAGAGGTGTGCTTTGGGGAATGGTGGTGGAAGTAGTCCAGCAGATATACAAACAGCTGGTTGTTCTTGGTCTCTTTTCAAAATTCTAGTCCTTTAACCTGGAACAGAATATCTCGGGAGTGCTCGCAGAGCCACTTACTTGGTGACAAGAGTGGTGAGCTTCAGGGATTCAGGGTGTATGAAGTGCAGTGGAAGATACAAAGAAGCTGAGTGTGGCTTGGTCCTCTCTCTAAGTTCCCGCCCTTTAACTTGGAACTGAGTGTCTTAGGGAGTGCCTACCACGACAATGCACATGGTGAAGAGAATGGGGAACTTCAGGTAGTCAGGTTGGAAGCAAGATGGCGAAAGTTATGAAGGTGTTGGGAGTGGCTTGGTCCCCTTCGGGAATGCTGCCGGGGTCCTGAAAGTGCTGGGAAGAGAATTGCCTTCTGTCAAGGAGCACCGCTGGGGTCCTCAACAGTGTGGGAAGCGAGTTCCCTTCTACCTCCGAAGCCAACGGGGAATGGATGAAGACTGAGGACTCCGATGCAGTTTTAAAAGGGCTTTACTATCACGGATTCCAATATACAATCCAAGAGCAGGGAAAACCTCCAGACTCTGGGTTCCCAGCTAGGCGCCAGCCAGGTGTAGGCCAAGATGGCTGCCCCCCACGTGTGGAGGCCCAGCAGAGAATGGAGAGGACGGAGAAGCAAAACACCAAGGGAAGCCGAAATGGCCAAAAGGAGAAAAAGAGAGAAAGCTTCCTTCTTACAGCTTATTTTATAGCTAATAATCCCCCCAAACACCCCAGGCAAACCCATTCTGGGCTGGGCTATCTAGAGATGAAAAGAGGAAACAAGCTCTGTAGAAATGTAGCAACTTCAGGAGGCCATCTGGTTGTTTACAATGACCCAGAGATAATTAAAACCCTCCTAGCAGAGCTGGGAGAAGGTATAAGCTAAATGGAACTTCCCCTGCCAGGAAGGATCAAATAGCCTCAGGTAATTTCTCCCAAGCAAGATTCATGATACTTTTTCAAATTGATGTAGCCAGGCATACAGGGGTTCTCCAAGGTACTGAAATTTTACCCTAAGTCTGTCCAGATAGCCTGTTTGTATGCTGGAACTAAGACTTGATAAGACTCTCAGTAAACCCTAAGGAATCTGTATCAACCTGTCTCAGCCCAGCCCCTTATCTTGTTAGATTGCAGGACAGAATATCCAGCAGGAACAGAGTTCTAAAAAAGGAGATTTTCAAAGAAGACCATTTCCAAAATCTACTCCCCTTGGAAACGACCCTAGCAACCTAGGTTGAAACCCCATATGGGTGTAACTTGGGGAGTAAACTATAAAAGCTATAGTGACCAAAGGAATGCATGCACATGCTACATAGACACACGTGCTCTGATTCCAGATGGCCGAGCACATGTGGTGCTGGAGCACTTGTGTTGCCCGGATCTCCCCTCTTGAGATGTGTACTCTTTCTGTCTTACTTTCCCTACTCCTTCCCTTTCCTAACACCTCCATAATGAAACTGTTTGACTTAACTGCTCGTTGAATCCTGACAATTCTTTTTCTGCGAAGAAGACAAGAACCCTGAGGAAAGCCTGGGTAAGACCTAGGACTGACTTTCCTTTCCTGCAAAGAGCAATTCCTTGCTCCAGTTGAGTCCCTGGCTCCCTGAGAGATCTCCGGTGGTGGGGATCAGCTCTCGTGCCTAGAGATCAAGCAGACTGATCAGGTGTAGCTTGATAGTCACCTTGTGCGGCTGTTGGGGCTAAGGCTCACAATGTTCAGAGGCTCATTGCAGACTTTATCAGTCCTTAGCCTTCCCAGTGGGTGCCGGGTAGCAGAGGAGGCTGGCAGAAGAAAATGACCATCTCTCTCCTCCCGGCCTCACATTAACCAACTGTAAGGCCCACCTGTATCATCATCATCTTTCTGATGTTCCTTCTGTTTCCTTTGGGCAGGATTTTTCTTATGGCATTTGCTCCCTTAACTGACTACTCGCATAAATGGTCTTATAGGATGAGCTACAGGTTTGGGAGCTCTTGTCTTGCTTATAGCTGTCCTTGGTCTAATCTTATATTGTAAGTTCCAGCAGTGTAAGAAAAAGGCTAAGGTTCAACAGTTTTCTCAGTTTGTTATGGTTGGTCAAATGATAGCCTAAAAAGGGAAGATGTTGGCAGAAATTAGTTCTACGGATATGAAAGGAAGGTCTGATGCATACTGCCTGTTAATAGATACAAAGGGTTTTCTGGCCAACTGTATCTCACTAGAATTAGTATGTGGAATACAGTACTGAGTCTATTCTCTCGCTGTCGTTACACAGATACTGCTCTCAGAGGTCATTTCTCTGCACATTTCTTTGTTGGATGTATTAGCCTAAGATCGAGTCTCACGAACACTGCTTGGATTTAAACAGAAAACATGTTTATCTTGTTTTATTGTAAATTAAAATTCTGACAAACAACTGGGGCTAGTCAGGAAGTCTGAGTCAACAAACTGTTGCATACTCTAGCTATCTCACCTCACCTAGATAGCAATCTCTTCAGGTTTGTAGCTCCTAGTTGTCTCCTTCCTGTCATCCTTAAATCTTATGCAAAGAATGTGAAATGCTTTTGTAGTGAAAACTATGTGAACTTAACTCTAAATTGTATTCCCCTTAAAAAGGTGTGATATAAGGGAGTCAGGGTTCTTGTTTAAGTGGCAAACCTGCTGCTAAATGAGAGCTACTGCCTCTCCGGCTGGTGATTATTGAAAACAATAATGGAAATATGTTGTTCCTGGAGTCTCATCTCTTCCCTTATTCTCAATAGGACATTCCGATTCAACTTCTTCCTCTTCTACATCTTCCTTTTTTCACTTCTACTTCTCAACTGCCTCCAATTCTTTCTTTTCTTGATAATCATCATTAGCATCATCATCATGTTATTCTTCTTCTGTTTCTTCTCCTCCTCCCTAGATTTCTTTCTCTACTTTTTCTTCTTTAATTTATGCATTTCCTTTGATATAGATTGTGCAGCATAACCTGATAAATTCTCATCTAGTCAAATTTTCTTATAATATATTCTCTCATTTTTAATGCTGCCCATTTCACTTTAAATTCTTAACTCCATCTCATCTACACATTGCTTTCCTTCTGTTTTCTGTTATTTCTCTTCTTTTACCTACTCCACTCTTTCTATTTTTGTTGTTCTTGTTCTTGTCCTTGTCCTTGCTCTTCTTCTTCTCCATCTCCTTCTTCTGAGAAAACTTCTTCAACAGTTTTCTCAGTTTGTTATGGTTGGTGAAATTATAGCCTAAGAAGGGGAGATGTTGGCAGAAATTAGTTCTAAGTATATGAAAGGAAGGTCTGATGCATGCTGCTTATTAAGAGATACAAAGGTTTTTCTGGCCAATGGTATCTCAATAGAATTAGTATATGGAATTCCCTACTGAGTCTATTCTCTCGCTGTAGTTAAACGTACTGCTCTCATAGGTCATTACTCTGCACATGTCCTTGTTGGCTGCATTAGCCCAAGAACAAGTCTAATGAACACTGCTTGAATTTAAACAGAAAACACGTTTTCCTTCTTTTCTTCTTCTTCTTCTTCTTCTTCTTCTTCTTCTTCTTCTTCTTCTTCTTCTTCTTCTTCTTCTTCTTCTTCTTCTTCTTCTTCTTCCTCCTCCTCCTTCCTCCTCCGCCTCCTCCTCCTCCACCTCCTCCTCCTCCTCCACATCCTCCTCCTCTTCCTTTTTCTTTTTCTTCTTGTTCATTTTGTTCTTGTTCTTGTTCTTGTCTTCTTCTTCTTCTTCTTCTTCTTCTTCTTCTTCTTCTTCTTCAACTTCTTCTTCTTCTTCTTGTCCTTCTGCCTCTTCTTCTTTCTCTTCTACTTCTTTTTCCTCTTCTTCTTCTTCTTCTTCCTCTTCTTCTCCTTCTTCTCGTTCTCCTCCTTCTGATCCTCCTTCTCCTTCTTTCTCCTTCTTTCTCCTTCTTTCTCCTCCTGGACTTGGGTTCCTGGCTTTTCCTGGCACATGTAGGCCAAGGTGGCTGTCTTCACCTATTAATGCCCAGTATAGAATGGCGAGGAGGTACAGAAATCAGGGGAACTCAATATGACAAAAGGACGCTTTTGCTTTCCCCCAGGTTATTTTATACATTGAATCCCACCAAAACATCATGGGCTGGGATATCGAGAGTTGAATCTATGCCATTGACGCTTTTGAGATACCAATATTTTGGTAGGCTTTTTTGGCTTCAGAAATGCCAGAGCTGATTCACAAACTCCTAGCAGGGCTGGGATAGACTGGAAGCTAAATGTAGCTGATGCTAAATTAGGGAGTGTCACCCATCAAGACCCATGTTCTCCAAGAGTCAGAAAATGCCACATTCTTTCTATATAAAGCCATATTTTTAAGTTGCAAATTGCTGTTTTAGCCTCCCAATCTTGGTTCATTTTAATGCAGATACTTTTTATTGCCTGTTGATCTTGGTTCATCTTTAATATGAAGATGGCATGACCTTTGGTGGGATTCAATATATAAAATAACCTGGGAGAAAGATCACCATAATGCTGTTGATCTTGTTTCATCTTTAATAATCTTGTCTTGCAGCCTGTTGGTGTTTTAGCTGGAGATAAACCCTTTCTTTCTTTAAACGACAAAATAGTTACAAATTTTACACACCATAAAACTTAAGCAATTTGGAAAAAGTTATCTTTGAATGAAATGTTTATTGTTGAAGTGTTTGATGTTTCCTTGCTGCCATTGAGTCACTTTAAAGGTAAAAGAGGACCTGAATAGATGTGACCTTACTCAAGGAGTAGGTATCATGAAAGAATTCCTTAAGGTGTTTGTGTTCAGGACTGCAAGGCACAGCCTGGCAAGCTACCCGTGACAAATTGATATGCTAAAAACAGTAACAAAAATAGACCTCATTTCCATGACTTGGACAACAGTTTGAGGCTTTTGTTCTTCTTAGTTTGAACAGATGCCTTTGGACTTCAGGAATCGAAACTTGACAGGTGCCATTTTAGCAAATCAGTGAATGGCGGGAAGACACATGATACAAGCAATAGATGTGTACATGAATGGACTAATGAAGGTTTCTAATGCTTTCTTTGAAGAAAAATGGACTCCCATGTGTATTTCTCTGTACTAAGATTTTATGCATTAATGAAAGTGTTGCTACAGGAAAAAAAGAAAAACAGGAGAAAAGGTGGGCACATGCAGCATATCATTCAATGCCTAGATGATCAGTGTTGGAGGACATGTTTAGCTAATCTGGGAGTTTTGTTGTTTTGCTCACTCCCAGCTTAATCTTTTAAGCCAATGTTCATTCTAATGAGATCTCTCTTCTATGTAAACACTTCTAGAGGGTGTGGCAGTTACAGAAGTCACCTTGATTGAATAACTTCTGACTTATACATCTACTAAGACTTCTATGTTTTCTAGATTGGCACAGCTCCTCTTTATACCCACTGCACCCACGTGGGACAGTTAGAATTTACCAGGAGACTACCACCCTGGCTACGTTGAGACTATAGGAAGACTATAGGAAGGATCATACTAGTTTGCTCTAAGCAGGCGAGTATGACCCTTTCAGTACATGAGAACAAGATACTCAGAATCACCCTGGTTCAGATAATAATAAGGACCTTGTGGGTACCATCTAGATTACATGAAGCTCACGAGGTTAAGATGTATTACTTTATATCAGCCCCCCTCTCTCTCCAGTGTTTTACATAAGAGATAATCTTGGGATTAGTCCTTGGTGTAACCTTTGTTTATACCTAGAATAGGGTCTGTGGCACTACACTCTGTTTAGGGTTCTTTGTTGGCATGACAACCTCCCGATTGGATTACTTTGGTGTATATAAGGGGGCTGACTTGAGGCCCCTTCACCTTTTACCTTTTGCCTTTTGGTTCCCTCAGCCTTCAGCTTTTTGGCTCCTGTGGCTTTTGTCCTTTTGCTCTTGGGCCTTTGCTCCTTCTTCTGGGTAGGACTCAGCTCAGGTGAGATCCTCTCTCTTTGGTGGGAGACTTAGGCTCTTTTGGTATGGTCTAAGTTCGGACCAGAGCTAAAGTTTGCTCATTATATTGGAGTGCTGTGGAGGAGCTTTTGTACAATTAAAAGCCATTTTTTGGAACTGCATCGGACTCGTGAGTTTTCATCTGTTCTCCCGGCGTCCTCGGAGGTAGAAGACAACCTCTGTCCTAACACTGTCGGGGACCCGGCGGAGTTCCCCGACAGATCAGTACACTTGATCACTTGACATCCTGTTATTTATCGATTTGCGTGAGTGGGCAACAGTAACATTTCCATTTGACCCTATCACGTGCCAGTGTAGCCCAATGGCATCTTCCCACTTCAGGAATTGGAAGAGTCCAAACCACTTGTTCAGGGTATTGAGGAAGAAGACTGTCCATCTGGTAGGTGGGTGGCCATGTAATCTTTTGATGTCCTGTGGGATCCAGTCAGTAAAGGTTCTAGTCCAGTAGTCATCTCCAAATTGCATTACATGTCCAGCCCATCTGATTTTCGATGCCTAGGCAAACGAGACAGCATCTCTGTCTCTTGATCATCAACGGAGGTCAGAACTCTGGATGCCTTCTCTCACTTGAGTGAGGCATGATATTCCAAGCATAGGTCTTTCGATTCCTCTTTGGGAGACGTGAATAGCATTGTCATCCTGCTTTGATGGGGCCCAGGTCCTGAGGTGTATATTAATGCATCGAGAATGGTGGACTTGAAGAGCTCCGCCCAGATCCGAAGTTTCTTTGTCATTTTAGGTATTTCTTCGATGCTCTTGATGATGCTCTTGACCATGCCACTCTCTTCCTCCTGTGCTCAGGTTTTAGGTCCCTCCTCATGTTAAGTTTCAACCTAGGTATACAGAACTGCTGCGTTCAGAGTTGTTTGTTCTATTGAGCGTGGATGGGGATATGTCGTTCCCAACATTCTCCCTTCTGAATCCAAAATGCCATTTCATCTGTAAAGAAGTGAACAGCACCTGGCCCAGACAGTCAAACCCGAACACCTGAAGAATCTGCCATTCGAACTAGTCAATACACTAGCTCAGCTCTTCACACACTACCTGTCTGAATGCAAGCTGCTCTCCCAATGGAAACCAGCAGGAAACTTCCATCCACTGTTCAAGATGGGACACATCCAGAGGATTGGCAACTACCGCCCCTATTTGCCTGTTGTCCATCTAAACAAGGTGTTCACGCGAGTCATGTTGCAGAACATTAGATGAAGGACACCGTGCCAGCAGGGTGGCTTCTGAAAAGGATTCAGCACAGTCGACCATATCCACCTGGTAACCAAGCTCATTGAGGTTTGTAGGGATTTCAAGATGCCTCTCTGTCTCACGTTCATTGATTTAAAGAATGTCTTTGATTATGTTGAGATTGAAGCATTCATCGAAGCCCTAGCTAAAGGGGACGTTCAAATCCAATGTATCAAGATCTGTCATGAGATGTATTACGGATTCACCAACAGGTTCTCACCATTCTACCAGGAAGTGATCATTGATGTCAAAGAAGGGGTTTATCAGGGTGATACCTTTTCACGATACTCAGATTCATAATACAGTGCTCACTACAAAAATGTAAAAATTTGCAAATAATTTTTTCCTAATGATTCTATTCATAAGGTGTTTGAGTTTTTTATGACCTTGGATCCATGACAAAGTTCTAATAATTTCTACCTGTGGTTAATCTTAGTGATTTTGGTTCATCAAAGATTAATTAACATGTATGCTTACCAGTACCAGTGTTCCCTGTTGGCAGAGGTAGATCTAAGGATTTGCGAAGGAAGGCCTGATGAATACTGCCTGTTAAAAGAGAATACACAGGGTATTCTGGCAGACTGTCTCTCAATAGAGTATATATATATATATAGAATTCCTTAGTGAGACTGTTAACAAGCTGCAGTTACACAGACAAGGCTATCCTAAGTCATTTCTCTGCACATGTCCTTGTTGGCTATAACTAGCCCAAGATGGAGCCTAATGGACGATGCTTAAAGTTAGGCAGAAAAGAGGTGTTTCTTGTTCTTCTGTCTGAAATGTTGGCCATCATGGGATAGTCTGGAAGGCTGCATTAGCAACTGTAATGCTTTCTTTTGTTCATCTCATTTTACCTTGATAGCACCCCCTACTGAATTTCGGTTCCTTGTTGTCTCCTTCCTATTATTCCTACGTCCTCTGCAATGAATGTGAACTGTCTTTTGTCATCTAAACCATGCAAACTTTAAGCTGTATTGCCCTTTGAGACTAGGGGATAAGAGAGTTGAGGTCCTTGTGGATGCGGTCAATCAGCTCAAGTCAGTCATCACAGGTCAATCAGCTCTGTTCAGTTAGCTGGGGTCAGTCATTTGCCAAGATGAGAGTTGCTGCCCCTTCATCTGGTAAACATTAAAAAATTAATGGATATACGTTGTGTTTCTGGAGTCTCATCTCTGTGCCTCCGACCCACAGGACATTGCTGCTTCAGTTCCCTTTGCAAAGATGCCTGTACAACTGTCCCAGATACTGATCCAGTGCTCCATAAATTTTTTCTAGTGTTCCTGATACCTAATCCAATGTTTCTAATACCTCCTTCAGTGTCCCTGATCATTCAAAGAGTTTCCTGATCCTTGCTTGTCATTGACTCATTCGTGTAATCACCACATTGCTGTATCAGAACCACTTCTTCGAACTGTGCCAGACACATGGCTTAATTTAAACTATGGCAAATTGACTTTCACTCATTATGGACAGTGCAACTATAGTGCATCATAATCAGAAATTGCCAAGGCATATACTCAGAGGAACACTTTCTTGCAAATTGTGCTTTGGGTCCAGAAAAGACTTGGGATCCTGGAGCAATATGTAATACCACTTTGGAATTGGAATTGCTGCCTTTATTTTTTATTTTTTTTTATTTTTTGAGATTTTTTAATTTTTAAAGATTGTATTAAAACGCCATGAGATATACAATTACAAAGATGTTCATTTTGGGTTTTGGTCGGTCATACAGTGTTCCAGCAGTCATCACTCAACCAGTGCCCATCTCCCACGACCAATATCACCAGTCACCTTTCCCCTCCTACAGCCCACCTCCATGGCAGGTTCTTTATTTCTTTACCTTTCCCTCTATCTCTTTGTCTTTTCCCTCCCATCCAGATATGGATTACAGAACATACATTAAAGAGATGTCATGTTATCTTTTGGCCTGTATTTAATGCTCAGCTCTAGGTCGGTATTAGTACTTCTCACAATTGTTAGCACACTGTTCCATTCTCTATCTTCCCTAGCCTCTGAGTCCCACACGTTAGAGATAAGTTCCACTTTTGACAAGACCTCCTGATACATGTTTCACTTGATCTTGAATATTGGTATCATAACATGTACATATATATTTATGTCATGCAAATAAATGCAATCATTCTATATCTGTCTCTCTCCTTCTGGCTAATTTCACTCAGCATGGTCTTTTCCGTGTCCATCCATTTATAGGCAAATTTCATAACTTCATTTTTCCTAACAGTTGCATAGTTTCCATTGTGTATATGTACCATAGCTTCTTTATCTAGTCATTGATTCTCTGCACTCCTGTTGTTTCCAGATTCTGGCTATTGTGAATAATGCTCCTATGAACATAAAGGAGCGATGGTGTTTTTCCGTGTACTTTTGATTTCCCAGAGTGTATTCCCAGGAGTGGTATAGCTGGAACAATTGTGAGTTCAATTTTTAGTCTTTGGAGGAATGTCCATATTGGTTTCCAGAAAGGCTGTACCAGCCGGCATTTCCTCCAACAATGGATGAGTGTCCCCTTTTCCCCATATCCATGTCAGCACCTCTTGTTCTTGCTCTTTGGATATGTGACAGACTCTTGGGTGTAAAACGATATCTCATTGTTGTTTTGATTTGTATCTCTCTAATGATAACTCATAATGAGCATTTTTTCTTAGGTATTTTGGCCATTCGAATTTCTTCCTTGTTGAAATTTCGGTTCATTTTTTTCTTCCCATTTTTGTTTGGGTCATTTATTTTCTCCTTGTAAAGTTCTACCAGTGCATTATAGATCCTGGATATTAACCCCTCATCAAATGAGTATTGGGTAAATATTCTTTCACATTCTGTGGACTATCTTTGTACCTTAGTCACTGTATCTTTCTGAGGCACAGATGTTTCTTAGTTTTAGGTAGTCCCATATGTTTATCTTTCCTTCTAATAGTTTTGTTATTTGTGTTTCACCTTTGAGGATAGTTTTAGTTTCAATATCATGGAGGGTTTTTCCTATAGTGTCTTCAATGTACTTTATGGACTCATCTGATATTGAGATCTTTAATCCATTTGATCTGATTTTTCTGCATGGTTTAGAGGTCCAATTTCATATTTTTACATGTCATGCCCAGTTTCCCAAACACCACTTGTTGAAGAGGCTTTCCTTACTCCATTTTGGACTCTTTGCACCTTTATCAGAGATCAAGTGACCACGCATTTGAGGTTGGGTGGTAGGATACTCAATTCTATTCCATAGGCCCAAAGGTCTGTTTTTATTCCAATACCATGATGCTTTACATAATACTGCTTGTAGCACATTTTGAAGTCGGGAACGGTGATGCCTCCGATAATCTTTTCCCGAGGATTGCTTTGGCGATCCTTGGGAGTTTACAGTTCTATAGGAATTTCAGAGGTGTTTGGTCAATTTCTTCAAAGAATGTCATGGGTATCGGTTGCAGGACACCGAAAATCCTAAAAATCTTTGCATCTGCCCTGGATTGCCTCCTGCAGATCACTTTGTAGATAGGGGGTAGTTTAAATGTGGCAGTTTATCTGACCATGTATTCTGTACTCCCTGGTGTAAATATTCTCTCATGGTACCACAATCATCGTGGGACTAGCTAGATCTTACCAGTATATTTGCCTGGCCACACTGGATCTCTTGAAGTAATGAGACAAGAAAGAAATGCTGTTTGCATCCAAGCTAGCAAGCATGGCTCCCTGATAAGTCAAAGGCAACTGAAATATGAAACTACTGTGAAGAAGACAAGAGTCATGTGAAGACTTGGAGAAATATTTAACTGGCATTAGTATAGTCTTTGGTACAGAAGCGTGCCATCTAAGAAACCCCTTTCTCTACCCTATAAAGGCATTTCCAGGCAGATCTTGGGTGAAAACATTAGGTGAGGTTCTGGCAGAAATTACCCGAGGGCATTTGACCCTCCCTACCAGGCGAAGTTACATTTAGCTTATAGCTTCTCCCAGCTCTGCTACAAGGCTTTGAATGAGCTCTGGGACCCTGTAAACAGCCAGAAGGCCTTCTGAAGTGGCTACATTTCTATAGAAATGTTTTCCTGTTTTTTTCTCTAGAGAGCCCCTCCCAGAAAGGGCTGTGCTGGGAAGTTTGGGCGGATTTCTAGCTATAAAATAAGGTGCAAGAAGAAAGAGGCTCTTGTTTTCCCCCTTTTGCCATTTCTGCTTCCCTAGGCGTTTTGCTTCTCTATGGGGCCTCTACATGTGGTGGCAGCCATCTTGGCCTAAACAGGGCTAGATCCTATCTGGGAACCCAGAGTTCGGAGGTTTTCCCTGCTCATGGATTGTATATTGGAACCTGTGATAGTAAAGACCTTGTTGAAACTGCATCAGATTCCTGATTATTCATCCATTCACCACCGGCTTCGGAGGTAGAAGGGAACTTGCTTCCTGACACTGTTGGGTACTCCGTCGGCATCCCCAACAGGTATCCGTATAGGGACTGCATTGAATCTGTACAAAGCCCAAGGAAGAATTAACATTTTAACAATGTTGATTTTCCCCATCCATGAGCAGGGATTATGTTTCTATTTTCTCATGTCCTCTTTTATTTCTTCCAGCAGGTCCTGTAGTTTTCTTTTTACAGGTCCTTTAAACACTTGGTTAAGCTGATTTCGAGATATTTGACTTTCTGTGGCCCAATTGTGAATGAAATTGTTTGCTTAATATCCCATTTTTCACTTTTGTTATTTGTCTATAGGAAAGCCACAGACTTTTGTGTGTTGATTTTGTATCCTGCCACTCTACTATTTGTGACTATTGTTTCTAGGAGTTTTTGGTAGAGAGCTTAGAGTTCTCTAGGTATAATATCAAGTCATCTGCGAATAATGATAACTTGACTTCTTCCTTGCCTATCTGGATGCCCTGAATGTCCTTTTCTTCTCTGACTGCTATGGCAAGAATTTCCAGTACATATTGAATAAAAGAGGGGAGAATAGGCAGCCTTGTCTCATCCCAGAAATCATGGGGAAGGCTTTCAGTTTTTCCCTGCATTGAGAAAATGCTTGGTGTGGGCTTTGAAGGACGGCTTCGACTATCTTGAAGATGGTTCCTTTAATTCCCATTTTCTGGAGGGTTTTGGATCTTGTCAAATGATTTCTCTGAGTCTATTGATATAGATGCGGAGTCCTGATGGAACTATCCCATTTTCCAGAAAGGCAGTGGAGAAGATTATCCATGACTTCTACTGAGATCTCTTTGATAGCCATATCCACCTGCCCACATCCTAAATTCCACAGGATGGATATGTCGTTCCCAACATTCTCCCTTCTGAAATCCAACATGCCATTTATTCAGGAAAGAAGGAAACAGCACCAGGCCCAGACAAATTCAGACCTGAACACCTAGAAATCTGCCTTCAGTCCTCATCAATTCACTAGCTCGGCTCTTCACTCGATACCTCTCTGAATGCAAGCTGCTCTCCCAATGGAAAACCAACAGGAAATTTCTATCTATTATTCAACATGGGAGACATCCAAGACATTGGCAACTAATGCCCCGTTTGCCTATTGTGCATCTATAAAAGCTGTTCATTCAAGACATCCTGAACAGGATTGACAGAACGTTAGATGTAGTGGAGCCATGCGCGCAAGCTGGCTTCTGAAAAGGATTCAGCACACTCGACCATATCCACATGGTATCCAAGCTCAATGAAGTGTGTAGGGAGTTCAGGATGCCACACTGTCTCACATTCATTGATTTAAAGAAAGCCTTGATTCTGTGGAGACTGAAGCAGTCATCGAAGACCTAGCCAAATAGGGTGTTCAAACCCAATACATCAAGAGCCTTCATGAGCTGTATTATTAATTCACCACCAGGATCTCACCATTATACAAAGAAGTGATCACTATCACCTTCACTATCACTATCTAACTGTTCATCATGTCTTTGCTTGAGCGGGCACCAATAATATCTCCATATGTCCTGTCTCATGCAGTAGAGCCCAAGGGCATCTGCTTGCTCCAGGAACACAGAGAGCCTCAAACCATTATATTAGATTATGGTCATGGGAATGACCTAATCTAATTGTTACTGGTATTTGACATATCAAATACAACACGGGCAGCTTGCCAGGCTTGCCCTTGCAGGTGGCATACTCTAGTAGTCACCTGTAAATACAGCATTTACTGATGAATCGCACGGCCCCAAGCGGCAGAGTGAGTCGGGTTGTGATAGGCTCGTCTACTTGGAGGAGTTTTGACGAGGGGGAAGTCCGGATGTGGAAGATGGTGGACCTCATGGAGTTGGGGGGGTGGTCGTCTGGCTTGTTGTGAGGCTCTGCTGGGGTGGCGGGCCATGGCTAGAAACTGCCATCCCTCCCGGGTGCCTTGTGAGCGCATGGGCCCAGGGAGAATAAGTAGCAGCTCTGCCCCATGTCTCTGAGTCTCTGGATCAGCCTACCTGGATGGATTGAAAAACACGGCTGCAGGGTGTGTGTCGATGATCCAGGCTGTGATAGGCTCATCTGCTGGGTAGAGTTCTGATGAGGGGGAAGTCTGGATCTGGAAAATACGGCCCCACGGAGTGTGGTGGGGGGTCGTCTGGCTTATTGCAAGGCTCACCGTTCTAGATAGAAGTGATCATCAATATCAAAAGAGGGGCTTGGCAGGGTGAGACCATTTCACCAAAATTCTTCAGCGCCACCCTCGAGAACATCATGTGACATTTAGAATGGGAAGGAATGGTAGTGAAGATAAAGGTTCAGCAATTAAACAATTCAGCTTCTCTGATGACACTGTTCTAATAACACCAAACTTTAGCCAAGCAGCACAAATGCTGGCTGACTTCCACAGTGAATGTGGAAAGGTAGGTCTACAGCTGATTCTCAGCAAAACAGTGTTCATTTGAAAATGAAATAGTTCCAAAGGCCCAATTCACTCTCAATGGAACAAACATCTGTGAATGCAGCTGTTATGTGTACCCAGGTTGAGAAGTGAACATGATGAATGATCAAAACCTGAGCTGTGCAGGGGAAAGAAAGAGGCATGGAATGTTTCAAAAGCATCGAGGAAATAACTAAAAAGACAAAAAACCTTTGGCTCTGGGCACATCTCTTCAACTCCACCATTCTTCCTGAATAACATTTGCCTCAGAGACCTGAGCCCTACAAAAGCAGGATGAGAATGCCATTCGGGTCTCCCAAGGAGGAATTGAAAGAGCTATGCTTGGAGTATCATGCCTCACTCAAGTGAAAGAAGGAATCCGGAGCTCTGACGACCTCCATCGCTGTTCCAGAGTGAGGTCCACTGTCTCATTAGCCAAGCCATCGAAAATCAGATGGTCTGGAAATGTAATGCGATTTGGAGATGACCACTGAACTAGAGTTGTTACCGTCTGGATCCCACAGGATGTCAAAAGATCACGTGCCGACCACCTACAAGATGGGCTGTTATCATTCCGGGAACCGCCTCCACTCCCTCCACAGGTGTGTGTGAGTGATTCTTGCATCTCCGCGGACCCCAAGCTGCCCCAGGGAAGAGCGGAAACTCCATCAACAGGAACCAAGGCAAAGTGCCTTGGTTCCAGCCGGGACCGACCCTAGCGCCCCTGAGCTTCCCGGGAACCGCCTCCACTCCCCCACAGGTGTGTGTGTGTGTGTGTGTGATTCTTGCGTCTCCGCGGACCCCAAGCTGCCCCAGGGAAGAGCGCGAAACCTCCATCAACGGGAACCAAGGCAAAGTGCCTTGGTTCCAGCCGGGACCGACCCTAGCGCCCTGAGCTTCCGGGAACCGCCTCCACTCCCCCAAAGGTGTGTGTGTGTGATTCTTGCGTCTCCGCGGACCCCAAGCTGCCCCAGGGAAGAGCGAAAACTCCATCAACGGGAACCAAGGCAAAGTGCCTTGGTTCCAGCCGGGACCGACCCTAGCGCCCTGAGCTTCCGGGAACCGCCTCCACTTCCCCACAGGTGTGTGTGGTGATTCTTGTGTCTCCGCGGACCCCAAGCTGCCCCAGGGAAGAGCGGAAACTCCATCAACAGGTACCAAGGCAAAGTGCCTTGGTTCCAGCCGGGACCGACCCTAGCGCCCTGAGCTTCCGGGAACCGCCTCCACTCCCCCACAGGGTGTGTGTGTGATTCTTGCGTCTCCGTGGACCCCAAGCTGCCCCAGGGAAGAGCGAAAACTCCATCAACGGGAACCAAGGCAAAGTGCCTTGGTTCCAGCCGGACCGACCCTAGCGCCCTGAGCTTCCGGGGAACCGCCTCCACTCCCCACAGGTGTGTTTGTGTGATTCTTGCGTCTCCGCGGACCCCAAGCTGCCCCAGGGAAGAGCGGAAACTCCATCAACGGGAACCAAGGCAAAGTGCCTTGGTTCCAGCCGGGACCGACCCTAGCGCCCTGAGCTTCCGGGGAACCGCCTCCACTCCCCCACAGGTGTGTGTGTGTTATTCTTGCGTCTCCACGGACCCCAAGCTGCCCCAAGGGAAGAGCGGAAACTCCATCAACGGGAACAAGGCAAAGTGCCTTGGTTCCATCTGGGACCGACCCTAGCGCCCTGAGCTGCTGGGAACATCCCAAAACTCAAAACGCGCGGACACTACGCGGCCCCCCTCCTCACTACCTACCTTGCATGAGGTACCAGTGAACCTTGGTTCCTACATCCTTGCCACCCACCCAAACTCTGCAAACAGACCAGACACCTACTAACTGCACGATCTAGTCACCCAAGAACTCACAGTTACAACCTACAATTGTCATAATGGTAAAGCAACGCAAAATTCCATCAAGCTCTGTGAGTGAAGTCACTGGTCCAGATGAGTCTAGCAATACCAATGAGTTGCATAACCTATCTGAAAAAGAATTTCGGAAAGAACTGTTAAGGATTCAAAAGGAATTCAAAGAAGCAATGGAATGCAAAATCAATAAAATACAAGAGGACATGATAGAAGAAGTGAGGAAAATGCAAAGGGAAATGACAGATATTAAAAATGAGGTAAATGAAATAAAAAACACGGTGGAAGGCCATCATAGCAGAATAATAGCTACTGAAGAAAGAATGAGTGATCTCGAAGACGAGTTCCAAAGATTCTCTACACAACACCAGAAGATAGAAAAAAAGGCTCACAATTACCGAACAGACAACAAGAGATAATCGGGATGAAGCCAGAAGAAACAACATACGGATCATTGGGGTCCCAGAAGGGCAAGAAGAAAACCCTGATGAAGAAGAAACTGTCAAAGCCATCATTGCTGAAAAGTTCCCGAACTAAAGAATGCTTGCCTCAAGATCCAAGAGGCCCGTAGGATACCAGCTAAAAGAAACCCCAACAAGAATACTCCAAGACACATCTTAATAAAAATGACAAAAACTATAGATAGGGATAGAATACTGAGCGCAGCAAGATCAAAGAAGGAAATCACATACAAAGGAACATCTCTAAGATTTACAGCAGACTTCTCCGATGAAACACTCCGAGCCCGAAAACAATGGTGGGATATTGCGAAAAGGCTCAATGAACTGCAGGCTTCACCAAGAATTCTTTATCCGGCCAGGCTCACATTCAGATATGAAGGAAAGATACACAACTTCATGGATAAGCAACAACTCAGGAACTTCATGGACTCAAAACCAACTTTAAAAGAAGGACTGAAGGGCCTACTCTAATGCGACCAAACCCATAAGCACAACAAACACAAAAAGAAAGATGGCACAAAATCCAATGACAATAATCTCTCTCAATGTCAATGGTCTAAATGCACCAATTAAGAGACACAGAGTGACAAAATGGATTAAAAAAATTGAACCCAACATTCTGCTGTCTACAAGAAACGCATCTGAATAATCAGAACAAACACAGACTCAGAGTCAAAGGTTGGAAGACCATTCTCCATGCAAACAACTCCTCCAAAAAGGCTGGTGTGGCCATATTAGTATCAGATAATATAGACTTCAGGCTGAAAAAGGTTAGAAGGGACAACGAAGGCCACTTCTTATTAATTAAGGGGTATGTACACCAGGAAGAAATTACACTACTAAACATATATGCACCCAACAAGGGGTCAGCAAAATACATAAAACAACTGCTAAGAGACCTCAAAGAAGACATTAACAGTAGCACAATAATAGTTGGAGACTTCAACACAGCTCTATCAACGATGGATAGATCAACAAGGCTGAAACTCACCAAGGAAATATTGGCCCTGAAGGAAGAAATGGAAGAAAGAGAGCTAGTGGATATATACAGGGCTTTTCATGCCAAAAAAGCTGAGTACACATTTTTCTCTAGTGCACATGGAACATTCTCCAAGATAGACCACATGCTGAGCCACAAAGCATACCTCAATAAAATTGAAAAGATACAAATTGTGTCAGCTATCTTTTCAGGCCATGATGCACTGAAAATGGAAGTTAACCGTACACAGAAACAGGGAGTCAAACCAAACACCTGGAAACTGAACAGCTCACTGCTGAACAACAAATGGGTCATAGAAGAAATCAAACAGGAAATCCAAAGATTTCTGGAAACAAATGAAAATGAAGATACCAATTATAAGAACTTGTGGGACACGGCAAAAGCCGTGTTAAGAGGGAAGTTTATAGCTCTGCAAGCATTCATCAGGAAACAAGAAAGGGCCCACATAAATAACCTGACTACACAGCTGAAGACATTAGAAAAAGACCAACAAAAGGAGCCCAACCCAGGCAGAAAAAAAGGAAATAATAAAACTTAGAGAGGAAATCAATGAGTTGGAAACCAAAAAGACAATCCAAAAGATTAATGAAACCAAGAGCTGGTTTTTTTGAAAAAATAAACAAGATTGACAAACCATTGGCAAGACTTGTAAGGACAGGGAAAGAGAAAACCCAAATAAACAGAATCAGAAATAAAAAGGGTGACATCACAACAGAAACCACAGAAATCCAAAAGATCATCAGAGATTACTTTGAGAGCCTGCATGCCGTGAAACATGAGAATCTAGAAGAAATGGATCAATTCCTGAAGTCCTATAACCTCCCACGGCTGAAACAAGAAGACCTCCAATACCTGAATAAACCCATCACCATCGAGGAAATAGAAACAGTAATTAAAAGTCTGCCCAAACACAAAAGCCCAGGTCCAGACGGATTCCCTAGTGAACTCTACCAAACCTTTAAGGAGGACCTACTGCCAGTCCTTTTCAAGCTCTTCCAGGAAATAGAAGAAACAGAAACACTCCCAAACAGCTTCAACGAGGCACATATCACCCTGATACCCAAAGCAGGGAGAGACAACACAAAGAAAGAAAACTACAGACCAATCTCCCTGATGAACACGGATGCTAAGATCTTCAACAAAATACTAGCAAACAGAATCCAAAGACTCATCAAGAAGATTATACATCATGACCAAGTAGGATTCATCCCGGGAATGCAAGGATGGTTCAACATTCGCAAGTCCATCAACATAATACATCATATCAATAAAAGAAAAAATAAAAACCATATGATCCTTTCAATAGACGCAGAAAAAGCATTTGATAAGATCCAGCACCCGTTCATGATTAAAACACTCCAGAAAATGGGAATTGAAGGGACTTTCCTCAAGATAATTACAGCCATCTACCAAAAGCACACAGCAAGCATCATTCTAAATGGGGAAATGTTGAAAGCCTTCCCCTGAGATCAGGGACAAGACAAGGTTGCCCCCTCTCACCCTTTTATTCAATATAGTACTGGAAGTACTTGCCATAGCAATCAGAGAAGAAAAGGACATCAAGGGCATCCAGATAGGCAAGGAAGAAGTCAAGCTATCATTATTTGCAGATGACATGATATTATACCTAGAGAACCCTAAACTCTCTACCAAAAAACTCCTAGAAACAATAAACGCATATAGTAGAGTGGCAGGATACAAAATCAACACCCAAAAGTCAGTGGCTTTCCTATATACAAATAACGAAAGAGAAGAAAAGGATATTAAGGAAACTATTCCATTCACAATTGTGCCACAGAAAATCAAATACCTAGGAATCAACTTACCCAAGTATGTAAAGGACCTGTACAAAGAAAACTACAAGACACTGCTCCAAGAGATAAAAGAGGACACAAGGAAATGGAAACATGTTCCCTGTTCATGGATGGGGAGAATCAACATTGTCAAAATGGTAATACTCCCTAGAGCTCTGTACAGATTCAGATGCAGTCCCTATGAGGATACCGATGACATTCTTCAAAGAAATTGACCAAACGCTCCTGAAATTTGTATGGAACAATAAACCCCCAAGGATAGCTAAAGCAATCCTCGGGAAAAAGAAGATGGGAGGCATCACCTTTCCCAAGTTCAAACTGTACTACAAGGCAGTAGTAATTAAAACAGCATGGTATTGGAATAAAAACAGACCTGTGGACCTATGGAATAGAATTGAGTATCCCGACACCCAACCTCAAACACATGATCATTTAATCTTTGATAAAGGTGCAATGAGTCTAAAATGGAGTAAGGAAAGCCTCTTCAACAAGTGGTGTTGGGAAAACTGGGCAGCAACATGTAAAAAAATGAATTTGGACCTGTGTCTAACACCATGCACAAAAATCAGATCAAAATGGATTAAAGATCTCAATATCAGACTTGAATCCATAAAGTACATTGAAGAAAATATAGGAAAAACCCTCCACGACATTGAAGCTAAAGGCATCTTCAAAGGTGAAACATCACTAACAAAGCAACTAGAAGAAAAGATAAACATATGGGACTACATGAAACTAAAAAGCTTCTGCACCTCAAAAGAAACAGTGACTAAGATACAAAAGCAGTCCAGAGAATGGGAAAGAATATTCACCCAATACCCATCTGATAAGGGGTTAATATCCAGGATATATCAGGCACTGGTAGAACTTTACAAGAACAAAACAAACAACCCCATCAAAAAATGGGGAGAAGAAATGAACAGAAACTTCAGCAAGGGAAGAAATTCGAATGGCCAAAAAACATATGAAAAAATGCTCATCATCACTAATCATCAGAGAGATGCAAATCAAAACAACAATGAGATACCACTTTACACCACAGAGACTGGCACATATTCAAAAGAGCAAGAACAACAAGTGCTGGCGTGGATGTGGGGAAAAGGGGACACTCATCCATTGTTGGTGGGAATGCCGGCTGGTACAGCCTTTCTGGAAAACAATATGGACTTTCCTCCAAAGACTAGAAATTGAACTCCCATTTGACCCAGCCATACCACTCCTGGGAATCTACTGTGGGAAACCAAAAATACGCAGCGGGAACACCATCCCTACTTTTATGTTCATAGCAGCATTCTTCACAATAGCCAGAATCTGGAAGCAACCAGAGTGCCCGAAAATCGATGACTGGATAAAGAAGCTTTGGTACATCTACACAATGGAATACTATGCAGCTATTAGGAAAAAATGAAGTTATAAAATTTGCCTATAAATGGATGGACATGGAGAAGATTATGTTGAGCGAAATTAGCCAGGAGAGACAGACACAGAATGACTGCATTTATCTGCATAACATAAATATATATGTACATATTAAGATACCAATATCCAAGGTCACGTGAAACATATATCAGGAGGTCTTGTCAAAGGTGGAAATTATCACAAACGTGTGGGAGTCAGAGGCTAGGTAAGACAGAAAATGGAACAGTGTGCTAACAATTGTCGAGGGTACTAATGCCAACCTAGAACTGAGCATTAAATAGAGGCAAAAAGTTACACATGACAACCCTTTAATGTATGTTCTGTAATCCATAGTCTGGAGGGGAAGGAAAAGAGAAAGAGAGAAAGGGAAAGAAATAAAGAACCTGCCATGGAGCAGGGCTGGGGAAGGGGGAGGGAACCGGGGACGTTGGTGGTGGGAGATGGGCACTGGTGGCGGGATGGGTGCTGGAACACTGTATGACCAAAACCCAAATATGAATTTTTTAATTGTATATCTTTTGTAATTGTAAAAATAAAAAATTAAAAAA
>JAJIBD010021186.1:0-110571 GCA_021461705.1 Cryptotis parvus
AGCTGGGTTCCCCGGGAAGCGCCTCCACTCCCCCACAGGTGTGTGTGGTGATTCTTTGCCTCCCGCGGACCCCAGCTGCCCCAGGGAAGAGCGGAAACTCCATCAACGGGAACCAAGGCAAAAGTGCCTTGGTTCCAGCCCCGAACTTGACCCGACCGCCCCTGGGCTCACGGAAGGGCCTCCACTCCCCCACAGGTGTGTGTGTGATTCTTGCGTCTCCAGGAGCCCCAAAGCTGCCCCAGGGAAGAGCGGAAACTCCATCAACGGGAACCAAGGCAAAGTGCCTTGGTTCCAGCGGACCGACCCTTGGGCCCTGAGCTTCTGGGAACATCCCAAAACTCAAAACCGCGCGGGCGCTTCCGCGCGACCAGCCTACCTACCTTGCATGAGGTACCAGTGAACCTTGGTTCCCACATCCTTGCTACCCACCCAAACTCTGCAAACAGACCAGACACCTACTAACTGTACTATCTAGTCACCTAAGAACTCACAGTTGACAACCTACAATAGTCATAATGGGTAAAGCAGCGCAAAATTCCATCAAGCTCTGTGAGTGAAGTCACTGGTCCAGATAAGTCTAGCAATACCAATGGGTTGCATAACCTATCTGAAAAAAATTTCGGAAAGAACTGTTAAGGATTCAAAAGGAATTCAAAGAAGCAATGGAATGCAAAATCAATAAAATACAAGAGGACATGATAGGAAGTGAGGGAAAATGCAAAGGGAAATGACAGATATTAAAAATGAGGTAAATGAAATAAAAAACACAGTGGAAGGCCATCATAGCAGAATAATAGCTACTGAAGAAAGAATTAGTGATCTCGAGGCGAGTTCCAAAGATTCTCTACACAACACCAGAAGATAGAAAAAAGGCTCACAATTACCGAACAGACAACAAGAGATAATCGGGATGAAGCCAGAAGAAACAACATACTGGATCATTGGGGTCCCAGAAGGGCAAGAAAACCCTGATGAAGAAGAAACTGTCAAAGCCATAATTGCTGAAAAGTTCCCGGAACTAAAGAATGCTTGCCTCAAGATCCAAGAGGCCCGTAGGATACCAGCTAAAAAGAAACCCCAACAAGAATACTCAAGACACATCTTAATAAAAATGCCAAAAACTATAGATAGGGATAGAATACTGAAAGCAGCAAGATCAAAAGAAGGAAATCACATACAAAGGAACATCTCTAAGATTTACAGCAGACTTCTCTGATGAAACACTCCGAGCCCGAAAACAATGGTGGGATATTAGAAAAGGCTCAATGAACTGCAGGCTTCACCAAGAATTCTTTACCCGCCAGGCTCACATTCAGATATGAAGGAAAGATACACAACTTCATGGATAAGCAACAACTCAGGAACTTCATGGACTCAAAACCAACTTTTTAAAAGAAGGACTGAAGGGTCTACTCTAATGCGACCAAACCCATAAGCACAACAAACACAAAAAAAAGATGGCACAAAATCCAATGACAATAATCTCTCTCAATGTCAATGGTCTAAATGCACCAATTAAGAGACACAGAGTGACAAAATGGATTAAAAAATTGGACCCAACATTCTGCTGTCTACAAGAAACGCATCTGAATAATCAGAACAAACACAGACTCAGAGTCAAAGGTTGGAAGACCATTCTCCATGCAAACAACTCCTCCAAAAGGCTGGTGTGGCCATATTAGTATCAGATAATATAGACTTCAGGCTGAAAAAAGGTTAGAAGGGACAACGAAGGCCACTTCTTATTAATTAAGGGGTATGTACACCAGGAAGAAATTACACTACTAAACATATATGCACCCAACGAGGGGTCAGCAAAATACATAAAACAACTGCTAAGAGACCTCAAAGAAGACATTAACAGTAGCACAATAATAGTTGGAGACTTCAACACTGCTCTATCAACGATGGATAGATCAACAAGACTGAAACTCACCAAGGAAATATTGGACCTGAAGGAAGAAATGGAAGAAAGAGAGCTAGTGGATATATACAGGGCTTTTCATGCCAAAAAAAGCTGAATACACATTTTTCTCTAGTGCACATGGAACATTCTCCAAGATAGACCACATGCTGAGCCACAAAGCATACCTCAATAAAATTAAAAAAGATAGAAATTGTGTCAGCTATCTTTTCAGACCATGATGCACTGAAAATGGAAGTTAACCGTACACAAAAACAGGGAGTCAAACCAAACACCTGGAAACTGAACAGCTCACTGCTGAACAACAAATGGGTCATAGAAGAAATCAAACAGGAAATCCAAAGATTTCTGGAAACAAATGAAAATGAAGATACCAATTATAAGAACTTGTGGGACACGGCAAAAGCCGTGTTAAGAGGGAAGTTTATAGCCCTGCAAGCATTCATCAGGAAACAAGAAAGGGCCCACATAAATAACCTGACTACACAGCTGAAGACATTAGAAAAAGACCAACAAAAAAGGAGCCCAACCCAGGCAGAAAAAAGGAAATAATAAAACTTAGAGAGGAAATCAATGAGTTGGAAACCAAAAAAAACAATCCAAAAGATTAATGAAACCAAGAGCTGGTTTTTTGAAAAAATAAACAAGATTGACAAACCATTGGCAAGACTTGTAAGGACAGGGAAAGAGAGAACCCAAATAAACAGAATCAGAAATAAAAAGGGTGACATCACAACAGAAACCACAGAAATCCAAAAGATCATCAGAGATTACTTTGAGAGCCTGTATGCCGTGAAACATGAGAATCTAGAAGAAATGGATCAATTCCTGAAGTCCTATAACCTCCACGGCTGAAACAAGAAGACCTCCAATACCTGAATAAGCCCTATCACCATTGAGGAAATAGAAACAGTAATTAAAAGACTTCCCAAACACAAAAGCCCAGGTCCAGGCGGATTCCCTAGTGAACTCTACCAAACCTTTAAGGAGGACCTACTGCCAGTCCTTTTCAAGCTCTTCCAGGAAATAGAAGAAACAGAAACACTCCCAAACAGCTTCTACGAGGCACATATCACCCCTGATACCCAAAGCAGGGAGAGACAACACAAAGAAAGAAAACTACAGACCAATATCCCTGATGAACACGGATGCTAAGATCTTCAACAAAATACTAGCAAACAGAATCCAAAGACTCATCAAGAAGATTATACATCATGACCAAGTTGGATTCATCCCGGGAATGCAAGGATGGTTCAACATTCGCAAGTCAATCAACATAATACATCATATCAATAAAAGAAAAAATAAAAACCATATGATCCTTTCAATAGACGCAGAAAAAGCATTTGACAAGATCCAGCACCCGTTCATGATTAAAACCCTCCAGAAAATGGGAATTGAAGGGACTTTCCCTCAAGATAGTTACAGCCATCTACCAAAAGCCCACAGCAAGCATCATTCTAAATGGGGAAAAGTTGAAAGCCTTCCCCCTGAGATCAGGGGACAAGACAAGGTTGCCCCCTCTCACCTCTTTTATTCAATATAGTACTGGAAGTACTTGCCATAGCAATCAGAGAAGAAAAAGGACATCAAGGGCATCCAGATAGGCAAGGAAGAAGTCAAGCTATCATTATTTGCAGATGACATGATATTATACCTAGAGAACCCTAAACTCTCTACCAAAAAACTCCTAGAAACAATAGACGCATATAGTAGAGTGGCAGGATACAAAATCAACACCCAAAAGTCAGTGGCTTTCCTATATACAAATAACGAAACAGAAGAAAAGGGATATTAAGGGAAACAATTCCATTCACAATTGTGCCACAGAAAATCAAATACCTAGGAATCAACTTACCCAAGTATGTAAAGGACCTGTACAAAGAAAACTACAAGACACTGCTCCAAGAGATAAAGAGGACACAAGGAAATGGAAACACATTCCCTGTTCATGGATGGGGAGAATCAACATTGTCAAAATGGTAATACTCCCTAGAGCTCTGTACAGATTCAATGCAGTCCCTATAAGGATACCGATGACATTCTTCAAAAGAAATTGACCAAACCGCTCCTGAAATTTGTATGGAACAATAAACCCCCAAAGGATAGCTAAAGCAATCCTCGGGAAAAAAAAGATGGGAGGCATCACCTTTCCCAACTTCAAACTGTACTACAAGGCAGTAGTAATTAAAACAGCATGGTATTGGAATAAAAACAGACCTGTGGACCTATGGAATAGAATTGAGTATCCTGACACCCAACCTCAAACACATGATCATTTAATCTTTGATAAAGGTGCAATGAGTCTAAAATGGAGTAAGGAAAGCCTCTTCAACAAGTGGTGTTGGGAAAACTGGGCAGCAACGTGTAAAAAAATGAATTTGGACCTGTGTCTAACACCATGCACAAAAAATCAGATCAAAATGGACTAAAGATCTCAATATCAGACTTGAATCCATAAAAGTACATTGAAGAAAATATAGGAAAAACCCTCCACGACATTGAAGCTAAAGGCATCTTCAAAGGTGAAACATCACTAACAAAGCAACTAGAAGAAAAGATAAACATATGGGACTACATGAAACTGAAAAGCTTCTGCACCTCAAAAGAAACAGTGACTAAGATACAAAAAGCAGTCCACAGAATGGGAAAGAATATTCACCCAATACCCATCTGATAAGGGGTTAATATCCAGGATATATCAGGCACTGGTAGAACTTTACAAGAAGAAAACAAACAACCCCCATCAAAAAATGGGGACAAGAAATGAACAGAAACTTCAGCAAGGGAAGAAATTGAATGGCCAAAAAACATATGAAAAAATGCTCATCATCACTAATCATCAGAGAGATGCAAATCAAAACAACAATGAGATACCACTTTACACCACAGAGACTGGCACATATTCAAAAGAGCAAGAACAACAAGTGCTGGCGTGGATGTGGGGGAAAAGGGGACACTCATCCATTGTTGGTGGGAATGCCGGCTGGTACAGCCTTTCTGGAAAACAATATGGACTTTCCTCCAAAGACTAGAAATTGAACTCCCCATTTGACCCAGCCATACCACTCCTGGGAATCTACTCTGGGAAACCAAAAATACGCAGCGGAAACACCATCCCTACTTTTATGTTCATAGCAGCATTATTCACAATAGCCAGAATCTGGAAGCAACCAGAGTGCCCGAAAATCGATGACTGGATAAAAGAAGCTTTGGTACATCTACACAATGGAATACTATGCAGCTGTTAGGAAAAATGAAGTTATAAAATTTGCCTATAAATGGATGGACATGGAGAAGATTATGTTGAGCGAAATTAGCCAGAAGGAGAGAGACAGATACAGAATGACTGCATTTATTTGCATGGCATAAATATATATGTACATATTATGATACCAATATCCAAGGTCAAGTGAAACATATATCAGGAGGTCTTGTCAAAGGTGGAGATTATCACAAACGTGTGGGAGTCAGAGTTTAGGTAAGACAGAAAATGGAACAGGGGGCTAACAATAGTCGAGGGTACTAATGCCAACCTAGAACTGAGCATTAAATAGAGGCAAAAGGATACAAATGACAACCTTTTAATGTATGTTCTGTAATCCATAGTCTGGAAGGGAAGGAAAAGAGAAAGAGAGAGAAAGGGAAAGAAATAAAGAACCTGCCATGGAGCAGGGGCTGGGGAAGGGGGGAGGGAACCGGGGATGTTGGTGGTGGGAGATGGGCACTGGTGGAGGGACGGGTGCTGAAACACTGTATGACCAAAACCCAAACATGAATTTTTTAATTGTATATCTTTTTATTTGTATATCTCACGGTGGTATAATAAAATACTTAAAAAAAAAATCCTTCATTTAAAAAAATAAAGGGTGATCCTAAAGTGTTCTCAAAAATGACACATTTTGGAAAATATATCCTTTTATAATAATAAATCGAGTATACACAAACACACAGGCAAGAAATGATATATGCAAGAAATGATAATTATTATCTATCCTAATGATAGTTTCTAGGTTCTAATTTGTTTCATATCAGATAGAGATTGGCATCTTACTTGTGTTGGACGCTTTTTAACCAGAAGCTTAGATTAAAAAAAGCAAAAAAGCATTTAGTCCATGTTTGATTTTTTCTGTGAAGGACAGAGTATACAGGCATGGACCATTGAAAGCCATGTGGGGCACTTTCACAGTATAGAGTCCAGACATCTGGCTTGTAATTTTCAGAATCCTCAATGGATGGAACTGCCTTACAGAAGATAATGATATAAACAATTCATGTTTTTTCATACATGAGAGGAAATGACCTTCATAACTTACTTGTGGCTTCATTTCTTATTACTTATGAGTCATTCAATAATGATGGAAATAAATTATATTGTTCAACTGCCCTTTGTTATATATTCCCATTGTAAATGGATATTTTTCATTGTCCTGACATATTTGCAACAATAATGTGTTTTCGGGCTATAAATATTGATAGAGCAAAGATGTGTGTGTTTGCACTTTGAATATTGGATAAGTTTCCCAAATGCCTATAGAATGAAAAGAGCAGTTGTAAGAAGTTCTTCTTCTTTCCCAAAGGACAATTCATGCTTCAGGGGTTTAAAAAATATGCTTCATTAAATGGGTTGTTTCCACTAAGCAATTCTTTAATTTTAACTGATTTTTAAGTAAGGTTGAACTTTATCCTGATTATTAATCACTGCAAGACAATTTACAGATATTACACATTTATATATTCTACAGAGTGAGTAAAATATTTGAAATTTAACCTAGGTTACAGAAAGATGATTTTTATTTAGTGTCATCCTGAGTCATTAACTAACACTTGTCTTTACTCAAAGTAAGATGGAAAAGGTACTATATTTTTCATCTATAAAATATCATTGTACTTATATAAGAAATAGGCAGGTTAACATAGTGAGAAAATCCAGAGTAAAAATACTGGAAGAGACTCTTTCTCATCATAACCACAGTTATTTACTTATAAGTAAATGCAATCTTTTGCTTATTTGCAAAATGCCTCACTGAAGGCATTAGTTTTTTATTTATTTATAATAGGTTTTTAATTTATATGTTAGATATATTACAAGATACCTAAGTTAGAAATGACATTGTGATTTATGTTGATTAAATTATATATAGAAAATAAAAGAAACACAATCTTTTCTGTATTTGACTAGAGTATTTGTTTCCTCAAAGCATTGCTGTTTGGAAATCTTCTTTTTAAAAATATGATGATTGTTTAAATTTATGTCCTAAGTCAAAAATCCCAATATTCATAAGTTATACATTAAATTTTCTTTAGGAATCTGGAGCAATTTCAAGAACTTTATTCAGTATTTATCCAGCAATCATGTTGGGAAGCCAAGATAATTATAAAGAAAGTAGTAATAGCCTCCTGATCTCTTTTATTCCTCAAATGTTTCTTTAAGTGTTAATCGAGAGGAAAGTATTCAACTGTTTTTCTTTAACCTTTTGAAAAATAAAATGGAGAACTCTTTTTGCAGAACTTATTCAAAAGCAGATGAACATTTTTCCTGAAACTTTTAATTGGGGGGAGAAAAAGGTTGGGAAATTGAAAATTTGTCTTTATAACAAACTTACCCTCTTATTATATTTTTTTCTCTTATTTATTTGTATAGTAAACAAACAACGCTAGTGCTTCTGTTCACTGACCATCCCACTGTTGTTAACTTTCACTGTTTTTTCTTACAGAAGCTTATTTATGGAGCAATACACAAAGGATCATAAATTCTTGTATAGTCTAAAAAAAAGTGACATGACAGTAGTGGTGGAGGGGGCTTGAACAGTCTGGAGGTGTGGGTCTTGATCAATCCGGAGGTGTTGGCCTTGATCAATCTGGAGGTGTGGGCCTTGATCAATCTGGAGGTGTTGGCCTTGATCAATCTGGAGATGTGGGGTCTTGATCAATTTGGAGGTGTTGGCCTTGATCAATCTGGAGGTGTTGGCCTTGATCTATCTGGAGGTGTTGTCCTTGATCAATCTGGAGGTGTGGGCCTTGATCAATCTGGAGGTGTGGGCCTTGATCAATCTGGAGGTGTGGGCCTTGATCAATCTGGAGATGTGGGTCTTGATCAATCCGGAGGTGTTGGCCTTAAACAACCTGGAGGTGTTGGCCTTGAACAATCTGGAGGTATGGGCCTTCATCAATCTGGAGGTGTGGGCCTTGAACAATCTGAAGGTGTGGGCCTTGAACAATCTGGAGGTGTGGGCCTTGATCAATCTGGAGGTGTTGGCCTTGATCAATCTGGAGGTGTTGGCCTTGATCAATCTGGAGGTGTGGGCCTTGATCAACCTGGAGGTGTTGGCCTTGAACAATCTGGAGGTATGGGCCTTCATCAATCTGGAGGTGTGGGCCTTGAACAATCTGAAGGTGTGGGCCTTGAACAATCTGGAGGTGTTGGCCTTGATCAATCTGGAGGTGTTGGCCTTGATCAATCTGGAGGTGTTGGCCTTGATCAATCTGGAGGTGTGAGCCTTGATCAATCTGGAGGTGTGGGCCTTGATCAATCTGGAGGTGTTGGCCTTGATCAATCTGGAGGTGTGGGCCTTGATCAATCTGGAGGTGTGGGCCTTGATCAATCTGGAGATGTGGGTCTTGATCAATCGGAGGTGTTGGCCTTCAACAACCTGGAGGTGTTGGCCTTGAACAATCTGGAGGGTGGCCTTGATCAATCTGGAGGTGTGGGCCTTGAACAGTCTGGAGGTATGGGCCTTGAACAATCTAGAGGTGTGAACCTATGAACACTCTGGAGGTGTGGGCCTTGAACAGTCTGGAGGTGTGGGCCTTGATCAATCTGGAGGTGTTGGCCTATGAGCAATCTGGTGGTGTTGGCCTTGAACAATCTGGAGGTGTGGGCCTTGAACAATCTAGAGGTGTGAACCTATGAACACTCTGGAGGTGTGGGCCTTGAACATCTAGAGGTGTGAGCCTATGAACACTCTGGAGGTGTGGGCCTATGGATAATCTGGAGGTGTGGGCCTATGGATAATGTGGAGGTGTAGGCCCTGAACAGTTTGGAGGTGTGGGCCTTCTATTATTCCTGCCATGGCATTGTTTTCATCCCATATTCAGATACAATGAGTGAATACGGGAAATAGTCCAAGGGCCAAGTTCCCAATATGGTGGGTGAACTGAGGAGCAGGAAAGCATTCCTGAGCGGCTATTGAGGACTCACACAGCAGAAAAAGACACTGTTGAAAGATAAACTCATGCTCAGTAAAACCTGGTGGGAATAGACCTAAGATTCTAACCATGAGGACACGCCCTATCTAATGTCCCAATGTATGCTTTTGATCTGACTCCCCACTTTTCTTCAGATGCTTAAGACATTGATCTGTGCCTACCATCAATCATCCTAAAAAAGTTTCAAGCAACAAAAAAAAATAATGAATTTATTTTCGATTTCCAATTTCAATTTTGAGATTTTCAACTTGGATTCAAGTTGAAATCTGACCAAATATGAAAATAAAGCAAATAAATCAGATATATTTACTTAATTTTTATAAAGTATAAGATCATAGAAGTATAAAAGATCTATCTATATATCATAGATATCTAGATGAGTGAGAGAGAAACTGTGATGATACAAGGGTTAAGGTGCGTGCGTTGCATGCAGTGGACCCCAGTTAGCTTGGTGGCACCATGTGGTTTTCTGATGCCTGCTGTGACCCCCAGCAGTCCCATATATCCCTTAGTACTGCCAAGTGTGCCGTACCACCAATATGTATATGTGTATTTTAAAGAACATCTATATCTGAGATCTTTAAACTTCCAACAAACTTAGGCAATGAAATAGCAATTGAGATTAGCGTTCTTACAGATATTGAGAAAAAAAAAGAATGAGCAAACATTGTCTCTACATGTCTTTCTACTAAGACACAGAAATTGTGTGATCTAAATAGTCTTCACACCGCCTTTGTCTCTACATGCCTCCTGACTTTTCTGGTAGTAGAATCCAAGCATCTTTTTCTCCATGGTTGCAATTGCTTCCTAACTGAATTCCTTGTTTTAATTCATTAAAACTTCATTATTCAAGCTGATTCTCCTATATGTTTTGATAAAGAATGATTTAAACCAATTTCCTTTCCTTGTTTGATAAACTTCTAAGGGGGTCTAGAGGTCAGTTATGGAGATAGGCAACTCCCTGGCCAGATGGTCCATTTCAGTCCCAGCCATGTGCTGCTGTTTCAGTCCAGCAGTGATGGATCCACTGAGGCCACACAGGGTATAACCAGGAGTCCATGTGGTGCTGGGCATGAACTCACATTCCTGAACATTCTGACTCTGCTCAAGGGTCACTCCCAACAGGGCTCAGGGAATCACCATGGGTTCCTGGGATTGAACACAAGCTGGACGTATGCAAGGCAGTAGCCAGTTTGATATGCTGTCTCCCCGCAGTCTCCCAGAGCTGGTTTCTGGAACCCAAATTTAAGGAGTGCCTGTTGGATCAGAATCTCTTCTGGGGTTAGGATCCTATTCACAAAAATGGCAGGTGTCTACACCTTCCTTTGGTAATAGGTATCGTCGGGACAATAATAATATGTTCCTCATGGTACTCTGATAAGCAGAAGATAAAAGTGAATATAACATGTGACAAGGCCAAGAGCTGTGTTTGGTAAACACCACACACACTTCTGCCTACTGTCATTGCGTTCTTTCCTACTTCCTGTACCAACCTTCCAGAATGGAATTGGGGACTGCAGTCTGTTGTTGCTCCTGTGTTGTTAATCCTGACCTTGCTCCCTAATTGCATTTCAAGTCTGTGTTTCTCCACATCCCAAGACCTCTGTAGCTACCATTTCTGGCTAACTCTGTTCCCCATATACACATACAGTAGATGTGGGCATTTTCTGTTATCTGATGAGTTGCAGCTATTTTTAAATCTTCCACTGGTTTACTGTTCTTCATTTATCTATTTCATAGATTTTCACTAATAAGGTATGAAGGAGAAATTGGCTTCAAAGAACATAAAATTCAGGCATCAGAAAAGCCTGTCTCTTCTCTTCTTTATTCTCTATCACTGCAAATGGACTTTTCACTGCAGGAAGCTCGGGTTCCATGGGACCAGTTCTAGGAGTCTTGGAGATCAGAGAATGTAAAAACAAAAATCATCAGGGCATAATTGTGAAAATTCACTACTCTTGCAATTTTAGATACAGCTTTAAGCACACAAGAAAATGGTGTATAGGTAATTAAAGCAGAGTTCATTTAAGCTTGTCAACATTTATGTTGAAGCATTGACTTTTTCATAGGTCAGTAGTCTGGCATCAAAGAAAACACTTCAACACTTAACGCTTTCCCTACCAGAAGACATATACTCTGAGCACTTGCACTCCAGATCTAAACTACGATTTGTTTGAGAGCATCTTCTAATGAAGGTGCAGCAAAGAGCTTATGTCCTTGAGATCATATTCCTCATAGGAATGTCTCAGATATGGAGCCCAAACTTGCATTCTACTGCCAGAGGCAAGAAGGTTTATTTCAGATCATCTATGTAGATCTGGGTAGTTTAGAGAATTTATATAACTCTGGTGCAATTGTTCCAGTCTATTAGGCTTTTACTAACCATTCATAGCCCAAGGTCTTGGCTTTTTTGAAAGCTTTGATCTTCTCTTCAGAAAATGGGCCTTTTGGTAACAATCCGACCTGTCTGTTTAATTTTTCAGGAAGTTCAAAGCGAGCTTGAGATTGTACAGTGGACAGGGTCTTTGACTTACATGTTTACTCCCTAGATTTGATCCCCAGCATCTCAAATATCCCAGCAGCCCCTGCCAAGAGTGACCGCTTGTCTCAAAGTCGGGGATAAGCCCTGAGCAAGGTTTGGTATGAAGAGTATGAACCCAAATCCACTAAACGTCTCCTCAAAACAAGAGATTGCAACACATTCAGAGAGGCATTCATTTGCCCACTATTAATCCATGTTGTTTAAACTCTATGATGATAAAACTAGTTTGGTTGTCTTCAAATGAATGTCATTTAAAAAATGCACCCAAGTAACTTCACCATTTCCATTGTCCCTTTCAGTCACTTGGTGCTATTTTTATTTTACTTATTCCTTTTTGTTTTGATGTGTGCATCACTACCAGCCTTGAACTTATTTAAGCCCTGACAACTTCACACTGGCTTCTAAACAGTTGCAATCAGGTGAACTCACATGACCTTTCCTTGAGAGATTGTAAGTCAAATTTGGGATGAGTTGCTGACAATATGGTTACCGTATTATACTCAACAATATATTAGATTTAACTCTGTTTCTCAAAAACTAAAAGGTTCTGTTTCCCTTGAAGCCATTTGCATCTAATTAAACGGGTCTTTGTAAAATCCATTGCTATGGGAGATGGAAGATCTGGGCTGAAAAAGAAACTTTTGAAATGCCAGCTCTGTGGGTCTCATATTTACAACTCTTTGATGGTGTTGCTATGCTCTCATTCTAACCTTTTAATCTCCCGATACAAGAAAGGTGCATATTTAACTTTGAACTTTGCTCTCCTTACCCTAAACAAAAAGACTTTATAATAAACTACATCTGCTAGTTTTAATATGACTTGTAATTGTGTGTTAGTTTTCCAAACAGCCCTGTCACGTCATGGTGGCACCTTTGACAAACTAACCCAGTGCTCGAAATGCTCTTAAATCTGGAGTAGAATTGCTGGCCTCCATCCCGCAGGGGATGGGTTCAGCACAGCTGGCTCTTTTTCTCTGAGGACCAGGGAGGGCTGATATTTGTGCATTTTTCATAACTGCCTACCCTTTCTGGGAACTAGGTTAAAACATGATTTGCAAATGAGTCCAAGAAATCAGTTGAGGGACTCTGTCCTCTTTAAGGGATACTCAAGTAAGTTTAATGGTGAAGCTCATTCCAAGCAGTAAACTAGTGCAGGTCAGCTTAGAAGAAAAATATTTACAAAAAAAATGCATCCAAACACTTTAACTATGTTTAAATTGTAGAAGATCTGGGCCTGTGTGTGCTGTGCCACCCATTTTATCACTGGGATGTCAGAAGAATCTTTAGCATACAGAATTGCAATGAATGTGGTGGTTCAGGGATTAAAATCTCCTTAAATACTCATTCAAATGACAGACTGGTGCAATTAGTGTATAGTAACAATGGTGCCTGGATAACAAGAGTGTCTCCCTACGTTTCGCTGAGAGTCATCTTCCATTATAATCATCCTAATGAAAAAATCACAGTAGTTGAATGAAACAGCTATTGGTAGAGCATTAAAGAAAACAAAAAGAAATGAACACTAAAAAAACATCATTAAAGTCACATTAAGGAACTGATTGAAATTGACCAGAAAGGGAATAATCATGGAACTGTCATTACTACCCTTTCTTACAACACTGAATTCAGGTGTTACAGAAATCCCGAGTCAGTGGGTGCCTCTGTGATAATATCTCTGCAGAGCATTGTGTGTAGAGAACAAAGTGACAACTGTAATGATTCTAGGAGCTCTAATTTGTTATTTTGTGTTGAAGCCCTACCTGATAATCTATTCTCCATCTAGACTTGCCATTCACGTTTGAAGAGTAACACTGAGGGTGTGAATCAAAACAAATCGTATTGTTCCTGGCCCTTTGCTCACAGCCTAAAACACATAGCAGTTCTGTGGTAAGTATATTCACATGTAGTTTTAGGTGAATTTTTAAAAAAATTCTTCTCTTTCAAAATTTGCTTTGTTTGGAAAAAATAACAAATAAAAGGCAAACCATGTTCAAAATAAAAACAATAAGTCAGTATTGGAGATTTTGCTGAGATGGATGCTTAGATAAACAGAGTAAATCAATATGTGTTATGGAATGGAATATTATAGCATCAACCCTCCGTGCTCGCTGATGGAAGAGCAGTGTGTGAGTGTGTGTGTGGACTGGAATAAGGACCTTTAGACAAGAGGAAAGGCTGTTGATGAGATACACGAAGTGTGTCGTCAGCCAGACTCACTCAGTACTACTTTACCCTTGATCCCTGAATAATGTGCCCAGTATTGAGCTGCCGAACTTGGCCAATAAAAAATCGAATCAAGCTGATTTGCAAGTGAAATTGTCTCAATGATTTGGCCAATCTGTTGAGCTCGACTCAAGTTTATCACTCTAGTATAGCAATAGCTGCTATTGATTGTTTGACTCTGAAGGTGATATTTCTATTGGGATTATAAGTTTGAGCAGCAGACACAGAGAGTATCAAGTATGCTGAGTTAATAAGCCACACGATATTTAACATAAACACAATAGCTGCCGTTTGCGTGTATTGTGATTGCAGAATGGACTCTGAAATATTCAGCAGTTCTGCTACAAAATTGCTTTGAGTACAGGCGCAGGGGCCTTTGTGTATCATTTTGATATTCACCTTCTCTTCTTTCATCAGGTTTTAGATAACCCTCAGGATATCCTTGTGCTCCTAATGCCTTCATGAACAGACCAAAGTAAAGGTTTGGATGGAGAGTTTCTTTTTACAACCTCCTTGACTTTTTGTTCATTAGTGCACAGTTTCCCTTTGCACAAAATTCCAGTTCCACTTTCATGTCACACAGTTGAGTGGTGTATAACCTTGGAATAAGCAAACGATGTCAGCCTCTATCAGACAAACAAGAGAATTCATGTTATGGGAAATTGGAAAGTGCTTGCATAGAAAATCAAGGACCTTCATGTGAATCCAGGGAGAGGTCCCAAAATCAAAATTCTTGCCTGTCCTTTAAAAAGACAGGAGAGAAAGAGATAGAGATATAGATAGAGAGGGGGAGGAGAGAGAGAGAGGAGTGAGAGAGGAAAAAAAGGGAGAGAGAAAAATGCCTGAGAGAGAGAGAGAAGTCCCAGAGAAGAGAGAGAGAGAGAGAGAGAGAGAGAGAGAGAGAGAGAGAGAGAGAGAAGTGCCTGCTATAAAGGCAGGCTGGGGGGGGTGGTGGCTTTGACTGGGAACATTGTGGTGGGAAATTTGTACAGGTGGAGTGTTGGGTGCTGGAACACTGTGTGATTGAAACCCAATCATGAATAGCTTTGTAATTATATATCTCACGGTTGTATAATAATTTTTTAATGCAGGATTCTATTAGAATCTCTGCCCCTTCCATTGCTTATTTATAACAAAATTGTGAAACCTTTCCAGAATATTGATCTGTTGATGATCACGCAGGAAGAAGACAATTTAGAAAGTTTCTTTATGTTGTTTCATATGAAGGCTGCTTGTCCTTGTATCAGATTCCTAGGGCTTCTGAGTATCACAGAGTATCACAAATGGAGTGCCTTAAAACAACAGGATGCAATGTCTTAGAGTTATGCGGCAAGATATCCTAAATCAAGCATTGGATTTAGGGGACATGTTTCCAGTAAAGTCTCTAGGAGATGTTCCTTTTCATTGTTTTCCCTCATCAATGCTCCAAATTGTTACTAGGTTCGTTGCAGCATAACTTTAACCCTTGCCTCTATGCACACTTGGTCAAATTTCTTCTGTGTGTGGGTTAAGAGACTCATTTCTTCTAAGTGTGTCTCTGTCCAAATTGCTCTTTGCAAAGACTCTGGTTCTTTGGAGCAGGGCTCTATCTTCTAACGACCTCACCATAACTCAATGCCTTATGAAGATTCAACTTCCAAATCCTATTCACTCTTGCAGTCAATAGAGCACCCGTCTCTTTAGTGGTTGTGGTGAGTCTTTAAATTTCAGCATTGATCTGAGGTGTTGACATGCCCTCCTTGCTGTCTAGTCAAAACATCTGTTTATTTAGTAATTGACAAATAAAATTGAGAAGGGAGTTTCCAGAAACAGTTTATATGTAGTTTTATTCATAAACTAAGCAAAAGTCATTTTGTAATTGAAATATTAATGATGGTGTAATAGGAAATTACTAAGAGTAATTCTGATATCTATATTGTTATAGTATTAGCATTACTGGATTCTTTTACTATCATATTTCCTGCTTTTAAATTGATTATTAACTATTTATAACTAATTAATGATTTTTGTATTGTATTGATTTTACTCCTTGAGTTTGATCATAATTTTAATCTCTTATTTTGAGCTCTAAAATATTGTCCCCATTACAATTTTAAATAGGTTGGAAAGAATCATGACATCATCTTTACAACAATAATAAAAGAATATTTTTACTCTTCATAACTGGTCTTTTGATTTTATAGGAATAGTTGGATATAATCAAAGTGATGAAATATTGGCGCCTATTTGTATTCAAAAAATCTAGTAGAAACTTTCATTTGAATTTCATATCAAGGAATTTCAATTTCTTTAAAGAAGGCAATATACCTTCACCATCTGCATCTAGAAATATCTAAAATATAATTATTGGAATATGAATAGAGATAGATGACACCATCAGCCCACCAATCAGCTAATTTTAGATTTTATTTTTTTTTATTTCTAGTGTTCTGCTAATGTTGCTAATTGTGTCTTGCATAATGGTACTTATTTAAGATTTAGTTTTTTTAAATTAATAATAATGAAAATTAATAAAAAGTCATGCTACTGTACAGGGTTTAAACATAAAGATTCTGGATTTACTTGGCATGGTTCTGAATGTTGGCTCCATCAAAATAGCAATGTGAATTTGACATGGTTTATCCTTTTTGAGTCTGAGAACAATAAACCAGTAACTGTGATATTAATGTATTGCTGAAAGTTGATAAAATTAAGCGGTTTTATAGAGTTAGATCACTGTCACTGTCTTCCCGTTCATCATCAATTTGCTCGAACGGGCACCAGTAACATCTCCATATGACCTGTCTCATGCAAGTAGAGACCAAGGGCACCTGCTTGCTCCAGGAACATAAAGAGCCTCAAACCATTTCGTCATGGGGATGAGGTCTGTAATTGTTACTGGTATCTGGCATATCAAATATGACATGGGTAGCTTGCCAGGGTTCTGCTGTGCGGGTAGCATACTCTTGTAGTCATCTCAAAATGCAGCATTTATTGATGAACCGCGCGCCGCTGGTCTGCTTGCTGGGTGGAGTGCTGATGAGAGGGAAGTCCGGATGTGGAAAATGGAGGCCCTCATGGAGTGGGGGTCATCTGGCTGGTTGTGAGGCTCTGCTGGGGTGGCAGGCCAGGGCTAGAACCTGCCATCCCTCCCAGGCGCCGCATGAACGGCTGGGCACAGGGAAAGCCAGTAGCAGCTCTGCCCCATGTCTGTGAGTCTAGAGTTAGATACTTAGAGTAATTTTTGCAGCTCTGAAAACATGATGGTGAATTCAGTACTTGAAGCTCAGGAAAGAAAACCCAACAGAAAATGCAGACCACTTGGGACAGGGGCAAGATGTGAATCAGGACCTTCCTGAGGTAGTGATGAACACAGGCAGAGATTGACTCCATCAAAAGAACATAAGAAAATTTTTAACATGGTGAAGTTAATCTGTATTTTGATTGCAATGATGAGGACTTTTAGAGAATATAAATTTAACCAAAGCTTACCAAATGGTAACTTTAGGTGTTTGCCTTGTGAGAATGACACCTGGAAAAACTTTTTATAAATGACCTAATATGTTCACTATTTAGCAGTGATTCCCTTTTCCATTGAGACATAGGGAACACATCAAAGTGAGCTCATGGATAAAATATTATAACTCCCCCATAATGTTGGGTTAAGTTGGTGACATAAATTCAAACCTAAATTTCCTTGAAAAATAGAAACATCAAAGCAATACTATGAGTTTTATAAGAATCAAAATGTTTATGCCAATCCCTTAATTTAACATTGTATTTTTGGATTCTGATATGTCCATTTTTTTTCTGCTGGTGTTAAATATTTTACTTTGGTCACTTTTTCTTATTTGTAAGCCATTTTGTATCATGATAAAAGACAGCTAATATTGTTTTTCCTCCCCTTTCCCCCTTTTTAAAGAAATAGGCCACATCTAGCAATGCTATAGCTCCTATGTTCAGGGAATCACTCCTAGCGGTACTCAGGGGGCAATATAGGAGCAGGTATGAAACCTAGGCTGTCTGCATGTAAATTAAGCTCCTAAACTCCTGTATTATCTCTCTGGTTCCTTTTTAATATAAAATAAATATTGTTTCCTTTATATTGCTACCAACTTTTATTTCCTAAACCCCAGTTCTTATCTCTCTTAACATTCTAGTGTATAAATCTGCAGTAAACACAGTTTATTAAGTACTTGTGGACAATGAGTGCTGTGCCTCAAATAAAAATGTCACCTCACAGTCCTTGTTTGGCCTTTTAAGGCAATTCCTTTGCCATAATTTGGAGGAGTTGTGCCTGGTGTGTTTGTGAGTACAACAGAGCCACTTCGCAATGATAGTTTTCCACTGTACCTTGGCCAGAGTCAAAAGCTAAATGAACTTTGACAGAATTAAGAAGGCAGAACTAAGTCTTTCCACCATCTTTAATTCCACTAACACGGTAAGAATTCTATCATTCAACACCCCTCTTTGTTTATATACTGAATATATAGCGTATCTTCAACTAAATATTTGCTATTTATTTTGGGATTTATTTAGGAGAAGTTTTATGAGATTTATTCTCTTTCTCTGGCTCCAAATCAGGTATTTCCTATTCTGTCAAATGATACAAGAATTATGAAAGCTTCTTTTTTAAGCAAAACAAATATATTGAAACTGAACTCAGAGAGTTAGCAGGCTTATCCAGGAGGTGAGGGATTTTATTTTTACCATTTTTTTGCTACTAATATGTAGGCTCTTGGGGAAAGTTTTCCATTTATTATGTTCCTTTTCACTTTGTTGAAAATTAAAGGAAACATATGACCTTTTGCAGTATTAAGTTCTGAGATCACTCTGCATTTGTTTGGAGGAAGTATAAATTTGATGCCTAGATATCAGATAAGCAGTATATATTAATATTAGAGATAATTTTAATGAAAATATATGTAAATGGGAATCCCAATGGATTATGGATATACCATTAAAGAATTAATAAAGCATATAAAATTATAAAATATGGTAAAGATTTTTAGGAGAACGCTGTCTCCATATTGCTATGATTTTTCCATATGCCAATGTGTTAAGTATTTATTTTCTGTATTAGAATATCACCACTTTGCTATTTAAGCATTTTACTTCTATCCCTTTTGATTAAACTTACTATGGTTTTCTTTACTTTTGCTGCTATGTTTTTACCCATTCTTTCATCTTTTCTCTCTTTGTTTTATCCATTCCCCAAAGTCTTTTGCTAGCTGTGATTTGTGTTTTTAAAGACTGAGATAACCTGAGGGCATAAATTCTTTCATTTTAATGTTTTGCATTTGGGATAGAGTAGATGAAGGATTTAGGAACATCAGAGCTAGAGTGAACGTTACAAAGTCAACTCACATCCTTTCACATCCACCATTTTGCCATTGTATCGCTATCCTCTATACTTGGTAAAACTGCTTTTTGTGCAAACATCCTTTAGTCAGGTCCAATACCCTATGTGGGAAATTCTTTAGTTATCACTTGCCGATCTCATCCCATGTTAAATAAAAATCAAATATTCTGTCATACATACAGTGAACTGCTAGAATGGACAGTGGTCCATGCTATTGCTTACAAGTGAATGGCACTTGCCTTATAAGCTTACTTCTCTTGCAATTGTTGTTTTCCCCCCAATTGAACGAGGAAATAAGTATTTTTGTGAGCAAGAAATGCACCAGAAGTGTTGGTATGACGAGCAGGTGTTTGGGTTTGTAAAATAACTCCCTGAGAGATTCACAGGTCTATTAGAATTTATTAAGAAAAATAGGATGCTCATGAAGAAGCATTAAGTGATCTAAGACTCTAGAATAAAATTGTGGGCTGGTGTCTTGTGGAATCTGAATTCCTATACTGGATGTCCACAGTTCTTGGGTCAGGCACTCAGGCTTGGACGTCTATGTGTACAACAGACATTTTTAGAAACACTATTGATGTGTGCTTCTCCTTTCCTTCTGATTGACTTTCGTCCCTCTGACAGGTTTGCGGTTCAGTTTCCAGGCCTTGTCTCAAGGGAATGGAAATCTGCCCATATATCCAGGATGGTCTGAGAAACTTGGCTTTCCATTGTAGTTACCTAAAAAATTTATGGTTTCTGTCACTTAGTGTGTCCCGAAGCAAGCAGGTAGATGGGTGGGCGAGGGGATGGGAACTAGCAAAGAGTTTCAGAAGTATAAAAGCAAAGCAAGAATTTCAAAGAAGTTGCTCTGGTGCCAGCCCAAAGGCATAAAGGCCAGAAACAGCTTCAAATGCAGAAACAAAGTCGGCCAGCTCAAAGAAAGCTGGACTCCTGAGAGAAAAGGTGAAGCTTGTAAAATAAACAAACAGACACGATTAATATATGTATACAGGCTGTGATAAGATCTGAAATAAGATCAGATGTCCCTCTTAACCAAACCCTACCTACAGACTCCTGTCTACCTTAAAAAGCCCAAGTGGGGGCCGTTTGGTTTAAACCTATAAAACAGCTCTGCAAGAGAGTGCAAGACATCCCATGATACAGGTGATACTGGAGCTGCGGCCGTGGGTGTCTGTTTGTAATTCCCAGCTTCTTCAATATTTTCATGAATGAAAATATGAGTCATAAAGATTCTCGCACTGAGCTTTATGAGAAAGTAGAAGAGTTTATTGGATGGTAGAAGAGGAAAGAAAAGATGTTCCCCAAGAGTGGAGGACTAAGTTAAAAGGGAGTGGTGGGAGTTGGTGAGGCTCCTCTTGGCAGACTCCTGGCATTCCTTATCAGGTGGCAAGGACTTAGGTAAGATGACAGAAAGTCACAGTGGGGTCTAGCTGGTCTCAAACTCTCCAGAACTTATTGGCCATTATCTTAGTTTTCCTGTCAACCTGGACTCCAGGATAGAGTTTCATGTTTCCGGAAATTCTGAGACAGAATCTTGGGAACGCAATGAGAGTCAGGTTGATGGGGGAGAGATGGGACATCTGGAGAGAAAATTGTGACTCACTGGAAAAGGGAAATTGTGGTTTCCTCTTTTACCCATTCTGGGTCACCCACACTTGGGATTTGCACCCTCACTTCTCTGCCCTCAAGAGAAGCTCACTTAGTTTCTTGAAATGTTACTCTTTGGCTCACTTTCTCTCTTTTTCATATTTACTTAGTAAAACTCTCACTTTATTCGTTTGTGGGATATAAAAAAAAACATAGTATGAAGCTAATATTCAAGGCCAGGGTAAACAGGGGCCATGAAGACTTGTTAATGGTTGGAATCTACCCCAAGTGTGTGGGAGGCTGAGGATAGATAAGCTAGAAAAGGGATTAGTGTGACAATAATAGTTGGAAATGATCATGATAATGCTGGAGCTGAGTATTGAAAATAGGTGAAGGAATATAGATATATATATATATAGATAACATGATAACACTTCAGTGTCCATCGCAAACAACAATGCACAAATGGAGAAAGGGAGAGAGAGAGAGAGGGAAAGAGAGAGAGAGAGAAGTGCTTTGATATAGAGGCAGGTGGGAAACATGCACAGGTGAGGGATGATGTTAGGAAACTGTATGACTGAAACTCAATCTTGAACAGATTTGTAATGGTCACAAATCACTCTGAGTGATTCAATAAAGAACAAAACAAAAAATACCCTCTTACTTTGCTGCCTTTTCCCTCCTGAACATGTGTGTGTGCCTGTATGTATGTGAGTCTGTGTGTCTCTGTGTGTGTAGGAGGGAATCTGGAAACTGAGGCAAAGTGAGAAGTGACTTTTGCAGAGTAATCGCTGAGGACTCAGGTGGTAGAGTCAAGTCCTCTGCCACACGGATTAAGCAAAACTTGATGGATGACCTGGGTTTGTGCCCGTTTTTAAAGGTCATGAATGACAGTGGCAACATGACAGTCCAAATCCCTTTCTGCTAGCCCAGCATTTCCCTGGTGGGACCAGAGGTGAGCGAAACAGTAGCTCTGTGTTTGTGTGTGTGTGTGTGTGTGTGTGTGTGTGTGTGTGTGTGTGTGTGTGAGAAGGCTTCCACCTTTCTCTCTTCCTTCTTTGAGAGGAGCTTCATGAGACAGAGATGACCACCTCACAGAGGGGCCAAAATCAGAGTCTATATTATGAAGCCAGCAACTTCAGTAGACAAGTGTCCCAAAGCACTTATGGTGCTGAAGGCAGTCAGGGATGAATTCACAAAGGCAAACATTTTATATCTTAGTCAGACAGTGGGCATGATGGATAAGGAGCTCTAGGAACAGTGATCAGTAAAGCAACCACAGAGACAAAATCAGGTAACGGTTAAGCTGTCTTGGAAAGCAGCTAGCTGAAGGTGCTGGGGGACAGTCATGCTTGTGCGTGGTGATTCTGGGTGTTGAAACAGTTTCTGGGCTGTACTTGATCATAGACTCCACCTGCTCCTGGGACCAGTAGAGAGGAGTTCCTTTTGCTGACAGACTGGGAGTGTTGCAGGTGGACCCCACGGGTGACTTATGTGAGGCAGGAAGGAGAGAGAGATGGTCGCTTTCTCCCCAGCCGCCTCTGCCACCCGGGACCCGCTGGGCAGGCTAAGGACTGATAAAGTCTGCGATGAGCCCCTGCACGGCGTGGGCCTGAGCCCCACCAGCCCCACGAGGTGGCCGTCAAGCCACGCCTGATGTCCGCTTGATCTCTAGGCACGGGAGTTAATCCCCACCACCCGAGGTTTCTCGGGGAGCCACGGACTCAGGCTGGAGCGAGGAATTGCTCTTTGCAGGAAAGGAAAGTCAGTCCTAGGCCTTACCCAGGTCTGCCTCAAGGTTCTTGTCTTCCTCGCAGAAAAGAATTTTCAGGAGTCGACGAGCAGTGAAGTAAAATAGGTTTTATTGAGGAGGTCTTAGGTGAGGGGGAGGGAGAGAAAGAAAGGAAAGAGTAACGCGCTCAAGGGAGAACGCGGGCTGCTTCAAAGGCGGAGAGCGAGTAAGAGAGAGAGTACACATCTCAAGAGGGGAGATGCGGGCAACACACGTGCTCAGGCAGCATGTGCACGCAGGCAACATGTGTACCCAGGCAGCATGTGCGCGCTGTCCTTTGTTTAGGACAGCTTTTATAGATTTCTCCCCAAGTTACTCCCATATGGGGCTTTAACCTTGGTTGCTAGGGCCCCGTTGCCAAGGGGAGTAGACTTTGGGAGTGGTCTTCTGTGAGCTGGGTGCTGGGCGGGAAGGCTGATTTATCTTCCTTAGGAGGGTTAGTTATCTAAAGCCTTTAAAAGGGTCAGTGGCCTATGGGCTTCCACACATTCCCTTTTGGCCTTCCCTTCCCCCAGGGTTAATTGTTAATAGTGGTCTTGTCAAGTCTGTTTTCGGGCTTTTCAGTCAGGTGTGGCTCTGGATCTCTTCTTCAGGAATTTATTGCCATGTGGCGCCCCCTGTCTACCTGCCTACAACAGGAGAGGAATAGAGATGGAGTCCCTTACGTCCGGAGCCCCTAGCCTTGTTGTTCAGGCAGCATCATTTAAGAACCACTAGAGACCCATACGTCACATTAGTATCAGAGCCCCATGCTCACTTTCTAACTCAATTTTGTATATGGGAACAAGGAATGTATTGATCAGTGGCATTGTATGAATGTGTCACACCTTTACTGCAAAATGGAATTATTTTCTTTTTTGGTTTCCAATACTCATCAAGAAGACATAAGACTAAGTCTTAAGGCCACAGGTGGACATCAGAAAAATGATGACCTCGAAAATAATTAGGTTCTTTTTTGGCTACACAGCAATCTAAAAGAAACCTGGGTTGAAAATCACAGAAACTCATGTTGTCTGCAAGCTGGACTTTCAAAGGATGTAAAGCTTTCATATACTCATTATCTTCAAGCATAGCACACCTTGAGTTTACAAAGCACTTTACACATCGACAGATATGAAATATAAAAGAGAATTTGAAAGACATATGACATTGACAAGTAATGAGTGCTGCTTTTGGTTTCTCATTAGCAGCAGAGTAAAACTTGTGCCTAGATCTTGCATATTCATGCTTTCACTACTAATTCCCATAATTTTCATGCAACCAGGAAGTCAGCTATGTGAAAATAAAATCACTGATGGCATACATTTGTGAGAACAGAAACCCAACTTTCATTTTTTTTCATGAAAGTACTGTATAAGAAATACAGTAAAAATAGTTCCACCCTTTCTTAGTCCCTTTTTTAAAAGATGTCAACCATTTGCATAGAGTAAGCACGTGAGGGCCAGAGAGATAGCACAGTGAGTTGTTCTCTTGCCTTGTTTGTGGCCAATCTAACATCCCCAGCATCCCAGATGACCCCTTGAGCACTGCCAAGAGTAAGAGTAAACTCTGAGCATAGCCAGATGTGGTCAAAACAAAAAAAAAAGTTAGAATTCTTCTTTTTCTCATATATGATTATTCCATAATACCTAGAAAAATTAAATTTGAACAATTTTAACTTTAGAGAATCCTATTGTGTATGGTTTCTTTAAATCTAGTTAAATCTAGTGACTATCCTTCACCCAAACTTACTTAACATGTTAGCCAAGTTGTAAACATGGTTCTCAGCATTAATATTTGCTCAGTTATCCTCAGTTATCCTTGATGATGTTCATTTAGGCAATAGGGACCCAAAGAAGCTTTCTTTTCCTACACTTACCTTTAGAAGAGAACTTGATCTTTACTCTGAATTTCAAAGACAAAACACTTCACCGAGAAGTTTCTATTTTCAATTATTTGCCTCCCCCAGCTTCTGGAATGAGATTTGCTCAAACTATTGAAAAAGAGTATGTCTTACACATTTGTTCAACATGATCAAGATGAATTTTTGACAGGCATCAAAGAGAGCTTCAAGAAAATGATAATACAAAGAATAACGTTCAGATAAAGAAAGTTCGTAAAAACGTTCAAACGTGTTTAGCAGAAAGAAAATGCTCCAGTGTGCCCCAGCTACGACAGGAGCTTCCCAGCCCCTCACCAAGTGAAATCAGAGAAGCTGCTGCTCGCAGCCTGCAGACTCCTGTCCTTGATGGGGAGTGAATATCTAGGCCGAGAGCTACAAATGCAGGGCCAGAGGCAATGCTGCTGCCTTATTACCACTTCAATAGCCAACTCAGCAGGAATTAACACGGAGCTTGAGCTGAGTCTTTTCCCCCTGGGCCTCTACACCCAGTCCTCTCTTTTTGGATCCTTGACTTTTTCACTGGAAATTTTATTACATGAAAATGATGTGCCAAGTGATACCCTTGATGGCCTAATGCTCTATCTCATGGTAAATCAATAGTGTGCACTGCTATGGGGCACTCTCTAATTTAATATATAAAAATGTGCATTTACCTAATGCCACAGAACTGAGAGTTCTGAACAACTCTTTCTTGGAACCAAATCTCTTATTTCTCCGAAACACAAGAGGCCTTAAAATGTACACACGTGTACAAACACAATGTAATTGACTTTTTGTAAAGACCCAGGTTGGCAAGAAAATACCTGGTTTAGATTTTGCTACTGGCCTATTCTCAAGAGAAGCTTTATTATCAAAATAACCCCTCATTAATGATTCATTAGGAAGATGCTTCCAGTTAAAAAAATCACAACCAAATTAAAAATATAACCATAGTTTGAAATAAAATATAGATATTATTTGAAGGCATTTTTTCAGATGTTCATTGTGTGCAAAATGAGTTTATTCCCTGTGCTGGGGTTTTGAGTGTCAGATTACATTAATGATGTGTTTGCCACTGAAAAATCAGTATTGTTTTCCCTGAGTGAAGAGGTCCTTGAGTTCCTTATGGAAGGTTTGCATACAAAACTCCAGATACTGAATCCAGAGGGATTGCCTATGGGTAAGGTGCTTGATTTGCTCAGGGCCAATCTTGCTTCCATCCATGTGTCCCAGAGTGTTTCCCAAGGCCTTTCAGAAGACAGTGGGTATGACCCTGCAAAGATGGAAGCAGAACAATACTCCAGATGTTAATGACAGTGTAGTTATTTATTCCATAGCTTCAAGAAGGTCGGTTGCAATCTCCTGATTGTCTCTGACCCACTGCATGCTGTTTCCTGGCTGGTTCACAGCTGCAGTCCTCACTTTGGTCTGTGCTGGTTCTGCAGGTATGTCCCCATGCTCTGAGTACATGGCTGGGGCCAATATTTTCAGGGCCTGAAGTCTAGCAGCTCTTCGCCCATTGGCTTTCCGGGTGCTCCGAAGTGGGGCAATTGATCTTTTCCATCTGCCTGGGAACGGTGTAGGAAGGGGCTAGGAAAGGCTGCCCCCCATCCACTCATGGGCATCATGGCAGAATTCATCAGGCGGGGCCCCACACTTTCTATTTTAATGTTTCTCTCTCATAGCCATTCTCTTGGCTATGCAAGAGCCCCCATTATCTGTTTCTGAAGTACTAGGGAGGTAGATACTTTCATCAGAAATCTTTATTTAAAGTTTCATTGCAATGTGTCTCAGGGTATCAGTTTTTGAGCGAATTTATTGAGTGCCCTGTCACACATGCTTTGGAGAAATGTTACCTCTTGTTCTATATTTTGACTGGCTATCTTTGCAGTGGCTAAAATTTTAAGGCATTAATTAGCTAGTTTATCTACTGTACTTTCCTTCTATGACTAATATGGCATATTTTATATTAGTGTTAATAATGATATGTGAGTTTTTTTATCTACCTAATTTGCATATTCATTAAGTGTTCAAGCTATGAATTCAGAATCTGGTTTTATGTTGTACTTAGTGTGACAATTTCACAATCCTGGACATGTTTTTTTTTATTTATACATATTGTTAATGAGATAACATATTACAATAGTATGTTGTATGTTTATATATATATACTGTTAATGAGATAACATACCAACCTAAAACTGAGTATTAAATATAGGCAGTAAGATACACATGTAAATGTGCATACCTCTAAATGTATGTATTGCAATCCACAATGTGTAAGAGAAGGAAGAGGGAAAGAGCAAGAGATAAAGAACCTGCCCCAGAGGCAGGCTAGGGGAGCAAGGAGGGAATTGGGGACATTGGTGGTGGGAAATGGGCACTGGTGGAGGGATGGTGCTGGAACACTGTAAGACATAACCCAAATATGATGTCTTTGTAATTGTATATCTCACGGTGGTATAAAAAATATTAAATTAAAAGATAAAAAATAAAAATAGCCACTCAACAAAAAAAGAATCATCTCAATCAATTAATTCTGATAAGTTTGTATATCAATGCCATAAATTTTAACATTATTATAACTTCCTAATAAATGCTGTTCATCAATAAATGCTGTATTTAGAGGTGTCTACAAGAGTATGCCACCCACATGGCAAGCTTGGCAAGCTGTCTGTGTCGTATTTGATATGACAAATACCAGTAACAATTATGTTATGTCATTCCCATGACCTAATATAATGGATTGAGGCTCTTTATGTTCCTGGAGCAAGCAGATGACCTTGGGCTCTACTAGCATGAGTCAGGACATATGGAGATGTTACTGGAGCCCGCTCGAGCAGATTGATGATGAACGGGAAGATAGTGATAGTGATAACTTCCTAAACTATGATAAATAAAATAAATTAAAATTTAAAACAAAGAAGAAAAGATGGTTCCTTTGAAGACATGGGGTCCATTCTTCCAACCTGCTGCTGATAATTTTTTTTCTAAATCATTACTTTTTCATTTGATTGGCCATTGAGTAGCAGAGGAAGTGAGAACAGTACCCGAATACTAAGGACTCTTTACACTGTCTTTATACCACTCCAGTTCTTCTCGTTCACTTCTTATTTCCTCCTTCCCTCGCACCCTTAGTCCCATTCTTCAGCCCAAGTTCAAAGGGTTGTTTTCACTGGGGGCTGCCCATTCCTTTTGCTCTATTTCTTATAAAGAAACATCTTTATATTGTAGGGGCTAGACCATCCCATATGTGTCCTCTCTTTGACATATTTTATTTAACAGATCACCCTCTAGTTTCATCCAAGTAGTAATGTTGGAGCCCTCTCTCCATTTGTCCACTTCCCTGCTCAGATGACAAAGAACCACACTTGTAAAATAATAACAAACAGGATTTATCCCAGCTAGCTGGGGCCAATCACTTCACTGAGACACGCAGGTCCTAGTGAAAACGTTCGACCCCAGGGAGAAAGCAAGCAGGGATTACATAGGTCTTCCAAGGCTGTTACGTGCATCATAGCCCATGCAAATCCATATAGACAATAAACTTAAAGAATAACATATTTCAAACATTTCACCCTAAAAAGTCCATGCAAACTTAAAGACAAGAGAAGTGGTCTATTCTATTCCAGTCTTAATGTGCTTAATCAACCCTGAGTCGTCCTGTCCTCAGCAGATGGTGAATCTATACTGTTCAGATGACCAGGACAGATATGCGTGGTCAACAACTTGTTTGTCAAGACCCCAAGGCTTACATAGTTGGGGCCTTAGCAGAACCTAATAGTAAAAGACAAGATTTCACCTTTTACTAAGAGTTCCATCTTTATAGATAGAATTTTATAGTGTATTTATTTACCATGATTTCTTTGGTTATTTGGAGATTTTGTTTATCTTAGTAAATATTGTTTAGTTCAGTAAGTATTATTCTTTATTATTTATTCTGAGAATTTCATATTTTTATGAAGACATTTGTATGTGTGAGTATGTGTTTGTATATGTGTATGTTTGTGTGGATGTTTGTGTGTGTGTGAGAGAGATAGAGAGAGAAAGAGAGGCCAGGGTTTGAACCAAAGGAGGCCATATGTTTGGTTCAAAGGCCATGTGTTTATATATATATGTGTGTGTGTGTGTATGTGTATATATATATATATATATATATATATATATATATATATATATATATACCAGGTGCTCTACCACATAACTCTGTATACAACCCATGTCTTGGGTCATGTCTTGTTTTGGGGGAGTGGGCTGGGTAACGTTTTTTGACCACACCCAGCAATACTCAGGGTATAGTCCTGGCTTAGGGTCACTCCCAGTGGTGCTTGGGGCACCATGTGTTATGCTGGGGATTGAACGTGGGTCAGCACATGAAAACCATTTGGCTAGCCTCTGGTTCCAAGTTAGACACGTTTTTAAATCTTGGTATATTTTATTTTTTTCATCAATAACACAGAAATAATTTATGACCTAATTCATTTTGTTGTGTCAGTCATAATATATAAATGAAGGATGGTTTTGACTGCTTAAAGGACACTCAATTGAACGATAGTGACAGGTTGGGAAAGAACTTAAATACAATAAACCTGTGGGTTGGAAGATGGAGGTCTCTAGGCCACAGAGTAACTTTCTTGTCTGTGTACAACAGCAAGTGGTTTCTCTAGAAAAAGAGAACCAGAAAGGAGAAGTTCAGAAGCTTGACTTGGAAGCGGGTGTTCTCCAGAATGGACAGTAAAGCCCATTGTAAGTCCTTCCCCTGGGTCTCATTTCATCACATCTGCAAATCTAAACAAAGATTTCTGATTTAAATCAGGTCCTCCTGGGCATTGTCCTTAAGGAAGTTGTATGGGAAGCAGTGTCAAGACCCTGGGCAGTGCTCAGAAGCACTTCCTGCTCACTGTTGGAGCATCACTCCAGCATTGTCAGATCAAACCTGGGCCACCTGCTGCAGTGCTTGTGCTCTAGCCTCGAACTTGCTATCTGGCCTTTAGAGAAGTGCGAATTTATGTCTGGAGAGAGAGAGAGTGAGAGAACACTTCAATTTTTATGCATGTATATCACAGCTATGCATTTTCAGACTTGTTCACTTAGTACCTTTCTGTTTCCTCCAATAGCATTACCTTTCCTCATTTTCTTAATTACTTTAGAAATATTTAATGACTAAAACCAGAAATCTTCTACTCAGAGAGTCTTGAAATTTCTCATCAAACAATAAAGCATACCCCACAGCTTGATTGACCGTCATTCGCTAATGTATGTCTGGAATCAGATAGAGTATTCGCTATCACTGGTGTGATTAACCCATTATTTATTGTTTTTTGGTAAGATGCTGACTGATCTCTTTTCTCACCCCCAACTGTGTGAGTGTTAAATTAAGCTAATGCAATATGAAGGACTTTATATTAACTACCATCTTGATTAGATGGAAGCAGATAACTTCTTTCAGTTTTTCATATGAAAAGGGACAATACATATTTTGGTATTGTCTCTTATACAAACAGAAAAAAGTTTTCATGTTCAAAATTGATTAGCAGAGTGGATTTTATACACACTTTCTTTTAGTAACTCCATAACTTATTTAAAGAATCCTCTTCAGTTACAAAATAAATTTCATTTGATTTTACAAATAATAAAAACAGAATCCATTTTGTTATCTGTATCAACCAAATAAAAACTAATAGCTACTAATAAAATTCTGAGTTACCATTATCAAGAGCATAAAATCAATTCATTTGTTAGGTTTTATACTTAGTTATTTACTGGTGGACATTAGTGTTATGTCCAGTATCTTGCACATATACGCATTAATGCAGATACATACTCTCAATAAACTCATGTGTATAACTATGTGAAATAGCAAATCTTAAGTCATATAGGTTTTAAGATTCTTCCTTCCTCCACCTTAAACCTTCCCAGAGCAATTAATGAAGCACTTTCTGAGCAGTTAGCAGTAAAAGACACTTAAGATTTGGAACTCTAAGGCAAAGCATGTTGTTGTAACTGACAGTAACTTCACTGTATGTGGGTTCAGAACATTGTAGCCCCTCAGGCACCTTCATTGGTAATGTTCTGACTTGGCTGTGCCCTTTGAGCCTTTTCATGTAAAAAGGTAAAATGCTTTAGAACAGTAACCAAAGAGTTAGAAGAAAGAAAAACAAAAGTGAAAGGAAGGAGTGGGGCATAATCAATGAAAGTGATAAAAAACTATTACAGAACTCAGTAGCCACGTGAAAGTGTAAAAACAAATATCTACTCTTTTGTTAATTTGGGGGCCAAATCTGGCATGGTTCAGGACTCATGCATTGTCCTGTGTTCAGGAATCACTCTAGTGAGTCTAGAGAAGCACAAAGATTGCCTGGTATCAAACCATGAAAGCAAAGAACTTACCAAGCAAACTGTATTCCTGGGCCCCAGATATCCAATTATTAAAAGTAAAGATAGTGGAAGTAAAGGCATGTAATGCTACTTGGAGATGACCACTGGACTACAATTGTTACCAACTGAATCCCTTGGGATGTCAAAAGATGATGTGGCTGCCTGCCTACAAGATGGTCACACTTCTTCATCAAGACCCAAACAAATGGTTTGAGGCTCTTCGTATTCCTGGAGCAAGCAGATGCCATTGGGCTACACTGGCACATGACAGGGACAAATGGAAATGTTACTGGCACCAGCTCTAGGAAATCAACGAATAACCGGATGTCAAGTGATTAAAGATAGTGGAAATATCTAGCAGGGAATCCACGGAGTCCAATGTTCATTTTTGTATTATTTATGCTATTAGAATCCACGGAGTCCAATGTTCATTTTTGTATTATTTATGCTATTAGAGGAAATGCTCAAGTCATACTTGAGAGATTGACTTGAGAGTTAAGTCCTGTAGAAGACCTGGGGCCCTTCCCAGCAATATTGAACCAAAGGAGCCAGCAGTTCAATGTGAGGCCCCAAGGATGAAGTGCCAGGAGTTACACTAGCCATGGTAGCAGTGTTTGGGGGCTTACAGGCATGTGGACTATGTGTTCAGGGGGACCATGTTGTACTGAGTATTTAACTAGGGCAGCTACATGCATGATGCTTGCTTTAACCCTTCAGCTCCCTCTGTCTATTCTCTATACTAGTTTTAATGGCATGGGACCTGAATTCTTCCTATTGTTATAGAAGAGGTAATTTGATAAAACTACTAATCAGTCAACAGCTTGATTGAGTTGCTGCATTGTGAGCTGAAGATAACCAGTCCATAGGGGAACACTCTATATATTTTCAAGAATGCTTTGGCATGTATTAGTTCATATTTCTTTAATGACAGCACAGTAAAATATCAATTTTGACCTTAGATCTAAATTTTTCAGCTACAAAGTGAACTTAATACTTGTTGAAGAAATGTTGAGAATCAAGTGGACCCAGTTGTCCATAACCTCCAAATTCCTGAACAATAACATTTCATTAATAATATCAAAACAGAATATCTTACTTTTGAAAAATGCCCTGTGCCAGCTTGAGCTAACAAGATGTAGATCTATGTTTTAAAAGAAATCCCATTGCTCTAATTCTATCTGGTACCTTCTTTCATAGATGACTTAATTTAGGGACTTGAGATCTAGTCTGTATGGAAACTCTAAGTGAAACTGTAATAATTGCAGCTTCCATGTATGAAATGAAAAATTTAAATATTGCTTTAGTTCAATGAACAAATTATTTCCCCTAAACTTAATTACTTTGCATATTTTTTACTTTTTATTTTTAAACCTTTTTATTAGAAACATAGTCATAGAAAACACTAAAAAAGAAATTATCCATGCAGCCTATATGTATGCCCTTACTTATACATATTTTTGTATATATATTTAATTACTTTGCTTATATTAAATAAAACTTCCATTCTTTGTAGTCTTCATAGTTTTCCTTTTATTTATTTAAAGTTGTTATACCTTACTATTAATTTTTGAAAAATTTCTTAATACGCCCTGATTTATAAAGCTATTCATGTTGACTATTTTCCAGCACTAATCCGATAACCAATGTCTTCTTCCTCCCACCGGGGCTACAAAGAGGGGTCCTCACACCCCCACACACATCAGACTGTCACCTTGACAGGCATGTTTTTAAAGATTTTTTCTTGAAGTGTGAATCTCTTGTTTTCAGTGTTGCTGATTCTTTGGTTTGGATATTTAATTATGTGATATGATGTTCTTAATCTTTGATCACTACTCTTGCTTTCTTGTTCTCATACTTTAATTTGGGGATTCTATATAATAAATTCAAATATTTCTAGGATATACTATAATATAGTGTAATTAAAAAAGACTATTGGTAGAATATCAGTTGTATGTCAGGAAGATCCAGGAGAAAAGAGATTAAGTGGTTGGAAGGTGTGCTTTGTTTTTCATGTAATAATTAGACAAAGCCTACTTGATTAGTTTTGTGTCATTCAATGGCACGTTTTTTGGGCCCCTGTTTTTCTTCCAACTACATATTAGCAGGTGTGGAACATACTGTTTATATGCCCCAAACCACTGGCCAATGTTGTTTTAGAATTTTGTCCTTATAATTTTGTTGGATCCTAAAACAACTTGTGTATTATTTTCTTTTAAACGAATTTCTACTTACACCCTAAAAACCTGAAAGTTACCCATTGGATTTCAAACATTCTGATAAATTATTCTGTTATCCCTCTAAATGCCAGTTTAATTTACTAGGAAATCTCTATTTTTATACGCAACATCTTTGGGGACTCACAATGTTAACCAGTTGGTATCGGAGACTATTTGATATGCATTTGACATCTACAGTTTCTCATGATTCCAACAAACTGTTACTGCTTCATGGGTTCAGTTCGCTCGCCAGCTGCTCCTCCTGCTTGTAATCTTCAGCAGTCGAGGAGGGAATGTTCACGTCCAACCTCTGGTGGATTGCAGCTGTGATCTGTGAGCTCATTGTTCTCCTCTGTGAAGCTGGTTATGGCCTTCACACTATGCCTATTAATTAGAACATATGAGCACTTACTGGCATTTTATGAGAAATTGAACAATAGATATGGAATATTAAATGTAGGGCTGTACAGATATGGTCTGGTGCTAAAGTATTGAAAGAACAGGCCTGTGAAAATTCATTTTAGCTCTAATTTAGAAGAAACTGAAAAGAGATTTTTTTGAAACAGCATTAGTAGGCAACATCCATACAGAGCGAGAGAGAGGGAGGTCTGATTTTGAGAAGAAAAAAAGGAGTAAGTTCATTTCTATAATGGAATAAAAATTGAGACTGGTAAACATTATTATTAGAAATATGTGACTCAGGTATGGAATCCTAATGGATTAAGAAAATAATGTGAATTTGTAATGTGATTGGCAAGGTTAGCAGGGTTTGAAAAGTCGGTACATTTTGTAACAATAGAACTGTACAAACTTTAAGTTTAGATGGTTTTGGTAGCAGCATCTGAAATATATAAGGTACAGTTAATGCAGAAACTGCCTTAGAAAAGTATCATGAATATGTGGCTTATATACAGCAATTTATCCAAACTTGCAGAATTCTATTGGGTAGAAGAAATTGATTTTTGATAAACACAGTGTTCTTTAAACCCAGAGGTTTAATCTGAGTCTTAACAGTGGCCCAGCGTTCCATGAAATATTTATATTGTTTTTCTAAGTATATACATTATTTACTGAACAGTCTATAAAGTATTTACGTTGTTTTTCTAAATACAGTATACATTATTTACATTCTACTGGACATTTTCCTGATGCAGGTAGTATAGAATGCTTGGAAATCACTGAATCTGAAAAGGTTGAATAGGAAGTGAGAATAAGGGTGTATTGATAAGTTCGATGCCATTCTTTGTCTCGCTTTCTTGGTAGATCACCAAGAGTGGGATTTTCCTCTTGCTTAGAGCACCTGAGGGGAAATAGTTGAATTAAATTAGCTTTAAAGTAATTAAATAATTTTTAAGCCTACCACAGGACTCCAGGTTTATGCATCTTCATAATGAATTGGATGTACTTTCATAACTCTTTCATATACTTAGTGCTAAAATTTGCTATTTTTAATTAAATAGCTTTATTTCTACATAGACTTTCTCCTGGTTCCCAGGGACCACTATATACCTGCAATAATAATGTGGTGAAAGTTACAATTTAATAAAATATTTCTGTGAAGCAAATGCTCCAAAACACACAAACATTCAATGCAATTAAAATGTATTCATAAAGATGGCCTTTATAAAACACTCGGTATTGTAAACTCATTTTCAGCATTGTATACACTTTTTAACTTGATAGTCTGAGAGTTTGAGAGACTCATAGACATGGGGGAGAGCTGCTACTGGCTCTCCCTGTGCCCAGCCGCTCACGAGGCGCCCAGGAGGGAAGGTGGGTTCTAGCCTTGGCCCACCATCCCAGCAGAGCATCCCAACAAGTCAGACGACCCCCACTCCATGAGGGCCTCCATTTTCCACATCTGGACTTCCGTCTCCTCAGAACTCCACCCAGCAGACCAGCCTATCAAGACCCGGCTCGCACAGCTGCAAGTGGCCGAGCGGTTCATCAATAAATGCTGGATTTAGAGATGACTACAAGAGTATGCTACCTGCACGGCAGAGCCTGGAAAGCTACCCATATCGTATTTGATATGCTAAATACCAGTAACAGTTTTAGACCTCATTCCCATGACCTGAAGGAATGGTTTGAGGCTCTTTATGTTCCTGTAGCAAGCAGGTGCCCTTGGGCTCTACTAGCATGAGACAGGACATATGGAGATGTTACCGGTGTCCGCTTGAGCCAATGGATGATGAACGGGAAGACAGTGACAGTGACAGTCTGAGAGTTCTCACTAGTAAAAGTATCTCCTGAGGGGCTAGAGCGATAGTCTAGCGGGTGGGGTGTTTGCCTTGCACGCGACCGGACTGTGAGGGCCCAGGTTCGTTCCCAGGCGTCCCATATGGTCCCCGAGCACCGCCAGGAGTTATTCCTGAGTGCAGAGCCAGGAGTAACCCCTGAGCATTGTGGGGTGTGACCCAAAAAAAAGCAAAAAAAAAAAGTATCTCCTGAATTCTTATAAGCAGTTAAGAAGTTTTATGTCTAAAATAATATTTCCAATAGCCTCTGAAGGAGAAGGTATGAGCTTGGGTAATTTTCAAATTTAATTCCACAGTAACATTCTCTAAACCGGGGCTCTTGATCTTTTTCTAGTCTTGATCCCATTACGCAGGAGAAATATAATACTGTTGAGCGAGTGTGAGATCCCCTCAGATTATGCTTTGTTAATTTGGAATCGGCTGGTCCAGAGACTCTCACACATGGGGCAGAGCTGTTCCTTGCTCTCCCTGTGCACAGCCGTTCATGAGGCAGTCGGGAGGCATGGCGGGTTCTAGCCCTGGCCCACCACCTTAGCAGAGCATCACAACAAGCCAGGCCACCCCTCCTCACTCCACGGGTGCCGCCATTTTCCATTTTTGGACTTCCCTCTCGTCAGAACTCCACCCAGCAGACCAGCCCATCACAGCCCGGATCACCGACACCCACCCTGGAGCAGATTTTTTCCTCAATCCGGCCCAGGTATGCTGGTCCAGAGACTCTCACACATGGGGCAGAGCTGTTCCTTGCTCTCCCTGTGCACAGCCGTTCATGAGGCAGTCGGGAGGCATGGCGGGTTCTAGCCCTGGCCCACCACCTCGGCAGAGCCTCACAACAAGCCAGGCCACCCCCTCCCTCACTCCACGGGCGCCACCATTTTCCACTTTTGGACTTCCCTCTCATCAGAACTCCACCCAGCAGACCAGCCCATCACAGCCCGGATCACCGACACCCACCCTGCAGCAGCTTGTTCCTCAATCCGGCCCAGGTATGCTGGTCCAGAGACTCTCACACATGGGGCAGAGCTGTTCCTTGCTCTCCCTGTGCACAGCCATTCATGAGGCAGTCGGGAGGCATGGCGGGTTCTAGCCCTGGCCCACCACCTTGGCAGAGCCTCACAACAAACCAGGCCACCCCTCCTCACTCCACGGGTGCCACCATTTTCCACTTTTGGACTTCCCTCTCGTCAGAACTCCATCCAGCAGACCAGCCCATCACAGCCCGGCTCGCACGGCCGCTTGAGGCCGCGCGGTTCATCAATAAATGCTCTATTTGGAGGTGTTTAAAAGAGTTTGCCTCCCACTCGGCAAGCCTGGCAAGCTTCTCGTGTTGTATTTAATATGCCAAATTCCAGTAACAATTATATTAGGTCATTTCCAAAACCTAATATAATGGTTTGAGGCTCTTTATGTTCCTGTAGCAAGCCGATGCCCCTGGCTCTACTGGCATGAGACAGGACATATGGAGATATTACTGGTGCCCGCTCTAGCCAATAGATGATCAACGGGAAGATCGTGATCGTGAATTTGGAATCAAATATGTGAGCATTGCACCTTCAGCCATGTCAATGTCTTCCTTTGGAAAGACATATTTAGGAAATTTTTACAGTTGAAATATGTTTGGAAAGAGGAGAGGCAGTCACCAAATGCTTGTAAATGAGTCAAAGATTAGGCAGCAGAGGAACCTTGAACAAAAACTTCAGTAAGTGAGGCATTAAAGTCAAGTTTACACCCCCTTCCTTAAGAGCTACAGGCCTCATTGCTTTTGATGCATCATTGCTGTTGATCCTTTTAATTGCTACATTGCTGAAGCATCAAGGACACCTAAAAACTGACTGAGAAATAGTTAAAACCCCAAGACTTGCAGATTGGGTTACTCCAGAGATTTACCCTGGAAACATGAAACCATTATGAAATGTGAAAGTTAGAAATTTGCTCACTAGGTCATCTGGGAAGAACTCTTGCCGCGGTAGACTTCCTTCATTGTGTCTTACCAGCAGTGTAGTGTGGCTTTACTCGTCCTCTCCTTACAGATGAGAGCTCCAGTATGCTTGCTGTGTGTGTTTTCATGGCTTTCAGGATCATCACTTTCTGAGTAGCTTCAGAAGCCATCAGAATAGCTTCTAGAGATTCTCTATCCTGAAGTCAGATTGCTCACAACAAACTCAAAACAACCTTAGATCCACTGATGCTCCGTCATAGAGACAGTGAGATGATGAGAGGAAATCTGCCCCTTCCCTTCTTTCCATTTGATTACATAAAGATTAACTCTGACATAGAAACGGTGAGGCAAATGTCTCTGTATCAAGAAGGGCCAAGCGTAAGATTGAAATATGACCGAGACAGGGAAAGCTGAAAGTCTAAATACATTACACGTTGCCTCAAGTGTCTAAAGAAAACACAATAATAAAGACCCTGCTGCTCAAGAAAGTCAACTGTCTGGGAAGGACCCCCACTCTCTCCTCTGTCTGGGAAGGACCCCCACTCTCCTCTCTTCCTGTCTGTCTAGTGAGGCTGCTTTAATCACAGGTTTCAATGTTTTCTCTCAAAGTGATAGAAGTACAGATAGTGGTATCCTTGGTTTATTCTGTATTATTTTCGTAACTGATTCACCATTGTTTTTTCAATTCTATATGTTTTAGGAGTGCAACCTTATACCTTGGAGCTCTCATACTCCCATCCTTCTTCTCACCCCAATGCCTTCCCTCTATGATAAATTTACATTCTTCTCATCAACGTTATATTGATTTTAGTTTGTTTGGGTTATCTATTTCTACGTATGAGAGGAACAGCTTTTTAATTGTCTTTTAGTTTTTTTATTCTTAGCAAAGTTATATCATATCGGAGCCATGTTTCTGTATGTGTCATTATTTCTTCTTTTTTAAATATCTGATAAATGATTGGTGTTGAAATATTGCCTGATAGTAAACAACTTCTTAATTGTAATTAGCTATTATTCTTTTTGAAAAGTTAAAAAGTCTGCTATTATTTTATATATAAACAATTGTGATGTATATACCACCAATATACCATATATTATAGTTATATGCCATTTTCTATATACTATAGATAGCTGTGATACATGTATAGTTTTGAATATATACAACAACTTCTATAGTTATTCATTGGTGGATATTTAGACTGTTCCATATTTTGGCTATTTTAAATAATGATGGATATTTAGACTGTTCCATGTTTTGGCAATTATAAATAATGCAGCCATGAGCACGCAAGGGGTATGAATATCTTTTTCAAATTTCTATGTTTGTGATCCTGTCTTCCTTAGAGAGCTATCTATGCCAACATGTGCCCATCTAGTAACTGGATAGTTGGATTTTTATTATTATTGTTTTTTGTTGTTGTAGTAGTTGCCTGAGTTCTTTATATACTTTGGACATTAACCCTTTGCCAATTGTATAATGTGAAAATAGCTTCTCTTACTCAGTAGTTTGCCTTTTTTTGTTTTTGTTTAGTTTAATGTAATCCTATTTTTTCACAACTTTTATTTGCCTTGAGTACACCATCAAAGTCATATCTGTAGTCTAATGCACAAGAGTGTGTAACCTCTTTTCTTGTGTGCATTCTTCAGTTTCATAGCTACATATTTAATTCATATTTTTTAATTTGGTACTGGGGATTAAACTCAGTCTCTTCTATGTAATATCTGTGCTTGATCATTGGCAACATCACCAGCTGGGTATATTATTCCATTATGACTTAATTTCATACATAGTTCCAATAATGATTTTAAATTTTAATTTTACTCTATTTGACTATCTAGGTTTCTGAAATCTATTTATTGAGAGTCATCTTTTACCCTCTGTATGGTCTTGGCTTTTTGACATTAGACTGGTGGTCAATTTATGTACAGACTTATTTTGTAAGCTGCAATTCTATTCCTAAAATTATCAAATTTTTGATTTGCTTAAGAAACATCTGTCATTTTGATAAAAATACAGATACTTGGAACCTGCAAGAGAGAAAAATGAACTCTACAGACAATTGTGCCATCATTCACTTGGTGAGAAGCCTCTGAACTTGCCTGTTTTATAAACTACTGATTATCTTCATGCTGGTTGACTTAAAACCAGAAAAAATCGAAACAGTTCATGATTGAAGTTGTGGATGTTAAACTGAAAACCCAACCTCTGGAAGAAGTCTATGATTCTGACACTATTGCCCACTGTATAACAGGGAAATATAACCAAGTACTTTCCAGGAATCTCAGAAATGGCTTTAGAAAAGAAATGTCTAATTTTCTATTGCTCTGAATGTATCTCGGCTCTCTGTGGAACTCTAGGGAGGGAGGAACAATGGGGAGCTGTAACGCCGAGAAATTGATAGTGTGATAATGTGAATGTCCTTAAAATTTCTCAATCATAGTCTTAAAATGATAAATAACACTTAGTATGGTTGGTTTTTTTGCTTTATCTGTACCAAAGCACTGTAATATATTAAAAAGAACATATAGAACCAAATAAAACTTTGTATTAGTAAAACTAAGAGTGATTCAAAAAATGAATATTATCAATAATTTGTTCAGTCTTGAAGTTGGACTAGAGTAACCCTATTGTGCCATTGATGATTTAAACAGCAAACAGTAAATTAATTTAATTTTCGCAGAATGATGAGATCTGAGAAAACCTATTCAGAACCTATATCCTTATTCTACAGATTTGAGCTAAGCTGAGGTATATGGATACAGGGCTGTGATTTGAAATGTAAAACCTAGTTCAGATTCCACACGCTTCATGAGGATACTGCAGGTGGGAGCCAGAGTCTGTCAGTGTATCTGTCTCTGCCTGCCAGCCCCTGCCTGTCAGGCTTGCTGTCTGCTGTGCTTTGATCCCACCGCTGTGCTAAGGCAGGTTTAGATGACATCATCGGCTACTGGCCTTCACTGCCAGGTTAGTTAGAAGGACCAGAACTTGGAGTAATTTCCCTTCTCACTCCTCACCTTTCCCTTCATTCCACTTTTCTCTGCCTTTGATGCCAAAGCCGTACAATGCAACACATCATAACCACTTTCTAAAATGCTATTTCAAATTATTGCTACAGTTTGAGACCTTTTTTCTAGTCTGTTTGCTTGGTAAGGTCTGGAAACTAAGACAATGTTTGCTTCAATTCATTATTAATGAGTTTCTGTTTTTCTTAGTGAATGCTTCTTAATGAAAATCTAAAAAAAAGTTTAGCATCAGAACCACTTTACGTAAATGATAGTTTATTAAATGGACTACTTTAAATAAAAGTGATAAATCAAAATAGTGCTAAGACAGTTTTTAAAGCTGGTAAAAACTCAAAGTGAGAGAGTTAATGTGCAGAAATATTAATATGAAATAAAGTTAATGTGAAATGAAATAGTTAATATGCAGAAATATATACCTCTGTGCTTCTCCATTTTGGCAAAACACTATTTCTTTTATTTCCATTAATCGCTTGTCCAAATCTGCATCTTGGACATTTCTTAAATTGTGTGATAAACTTAACTTTCTTATATTATCTGGTACTTATTTTTCTTTAGAGATGGCACGTGCCATTTTATTTCAAATAAATATGGTCCTCTGTAGTGTCCTATTTTACTCAATGCATTTTTTACTTGTAACTTTCTTAATAGACTAAATACTTATTAGAATACTCTAATTATGCTTGCATTAGGTAAGTGAAATTCATTATGTAAATCAATATTTTTGAGTATTTACTGATTACTTACCAAAGTAATGTTATAATCTAAGAAAAATTTATATAGACTTTTACATATAAAAAATTCCTGGGTGGCACCCAGAGAGAATAGTCCAGTGGGTAGAGCAATTTCCTGGCATGCACCTCACCTGGGTCCCATCCCTGGTATCCCAATATGGTCTCCTGAGCACTCCAGAAGTATTTCCTGAGTGCAGATCCAGGAGTAAACACTGAGCATTACTGATGTGTCCCCAAAACGAACAAAAGTACACAAACATTTCCCAGGTGAAAATGTAGCTCCATAATGGAGGAGTGTGAGTGTGGTTGAGTGTGGTCTCTGAAACTGCAAATTAAAGATAAATCACTTGATCTCTTGAACACTTGACATCCCGTTATTCATCGATTTGCTCGAGCGGGCACCTATAACGTTTCCATTTGACCCTATCACATGGCAGTGTAGCCCAATGGCATCAGCTTGCTTTAGGAATATGAAGAGCCTCCGACTCTTCATATTCCTGGTTGTTCAGGGTCATGAAGAAGAAGTTTGATCATCTTGTAGATGAGCTGCTATGTAATCTTTTGACATCCCGTGGGATCCAGTCGGTAATGGTTCTAGTTTAGCGGTCATCGCCAAATTGAATTACATGTCCATCATTATTATTTATTATTAAGATAAATAATAATGATTATAAAAATGAGGTAGAGGGGGAGTAATATGGGGATAGAAAGGAAGAAGAAAGGTCAAATTGCATGAAAAGAAAGAACTTCCCAAAATTTTGCATAGACTTACAGTAGAATCAATTAAAAAGTGTTATGTCATATATAGGTATATGTATATAGCATATATCTATACACATGTTATGTCTTTACGAGATTCAAAAGCACAGTAGAATAATGTGGGGTAAGCGATGACTTCATTAGTGAAACCCCTTTAAGTTTGCTTAAATTCATTTCCCACTCATTAACAACTAATAAAGTGTCCATTAAATTTGAAGAAACTTAAAGAATATTACATAAGGTGTGCCATATCGTTTTTAGCTCTTGTTACCTTGAATTTTATTTTTTTGCTTCATTATTTTTAAATATTTTATTATGCCACTGTGAGATGTACAATTACTAAGATGTTCATTTTTGGGTTTCAGTCATACAGTGTTCCAGCACACATCCCTCCACCAGTGCCCATTTCCCACCACCAATTTTCCCAGTTCCTCCCCCTTCCCAGGCCTGCCTCTATGGCAGGCACTTTTCATCTTCTCTCTCTCTCTCTCACTCTCTCTCTCATTTTCTCTCTCTTTCTCTCTCTATCTCCCTTCTCTTACTCGTTGTTGTGCCATAGCTTTACGAAAGAGTTCAGCTCACATAGGTGCTGGTTTCCTTTTAAGGTAGCTTTGTCAATGGAGCCCCTTTGCTTTTCTGTCAAGTTCATTACAGTAGTATCTGCTCAGTATTTTGAGATCATGTTTATCTGGGACATTTATATGTAGTGAAAACAGGCTTCATGTACTCTATAATTCTAAGTGTTAACATGGGATTCTTAGAAATACCATTCAGGAAAAGTATGATATACGAATACTACTTCCTAAAAGTATTATGTACTGAGTAAAAAAAATCATAATTATTGATATATGTTGTTATTATTATGTTATCTTTTTTTCATTATTTGTCTTACTGTTTCAGGAAGAATACTGAGTTTTATTAAATGTTTTTCCTTTTTGCAAAACCGTGTTACTGTCTTCTAAACTATAGCCTAAATCTTAGAGAGCATTACACAATGACAGCTATGAGAAGCTACAGAGGGGCCAGAGCAATAGAATAGCAGGTAGGGCCCTTGCCTTGCATTCAGTAGACCTAGGTTCCATCTTTGGCATCCACAGTGTTCCCAAAGCCTACCAGGAGTGATATTCCTGAGCACAGAACTAGGAGTAAGCTGGAGCACAGTTTGCGTGCCCATCCCTCCAACCCCAACTACACCCCCCACACACACACACATCAAAAAGCAAACAAAAGTTACAGAGATTTTGATACTGGTCTGGCAAAAGTTTATTCTTAAACTCTTCACTATGAACTAGACTCAAACCGTGCTGTGATAAAATGCGGTCTGGTGAAAAGCTCCCATGGTAACAGTGCTGAGAAACCTGCGTTCTCCTCCACCGGGACTGAGTGTGAGCAGCTGTGCAGCAGCGTCCTGTTCAGGAGAGAAAAGTGGCGTTAAGGAACGTCATACCCTGTGCATGAACACACACACACACATACCCAGTTTACAACAGCCTCTAAAATGCTTTGCTTCCTGCTTAGCTCTGGGTTCAATCCTAACTTTTTCTTGACCTCGACCGTTGTTAGGAAGAGTTACCAATCATTATGATGATTTTCTATTTTTTTTTAGAAACACAATGTTGCTTATGGAGTTAGCTAAATAAGCGTTTATTATCTTTCAACCATTTCATGTTGGTGCCAGGTTTACTGTGTTTAAGAGCGAGATGCTTGGATGGCCGCCTGGCTGTAACACAAGCTTATGTATATCATTGCTTCTCAAATGGACACAAAAATGTAAAAATTTGCTTAGAACTAAAGGTTTGTCAAGAGAAATGGTGTCTGTGAGGAAAAGACAGCACAAATAGCCTCTTAGCTGCCAGAAGTATCACATACCCAGAGGAGACTATAAGCTCCGTGTGCAGATGCTGGCGAAGCTTGCCAAGGAACCATATGTTGCTGCTGGAAGGAGATTTTCACAGCTTGGCATCAGGATCGTGGAATTACTGTTCAACAGGGAAAACGAGAAGCATATGAAGATGAGGAATAAGAGAGTGGCCATGCTGCAGGGAAAGCCAAGTTGTCCAAAGATGAATTTAAAATGTCATTTTTAATGGAGTGGACATTTAATTCATATCTCTGGCTATTGCTTACAAGTTTTGAGTAGACCCGAATGCTTTAGATTTGGCAACACAGCGGCTAGATTAAGGGAATAAATGTTCTTCCGCACAGGTCATATAAACCTTTTATTGGGGTTTGTATACTTGAGTGCAAGACAATATTTCAACTGTCAGTAGAGGATTTCTTTCTTATTGGGAGTCATGCTTCCTTCCATTATTTCTGTACTCGTGCTATGATTCATACAAAACAAACCTAAGAACAAATTATTTTCCTTGTGTTTATTTTTTATGTAGGTTACTTTGAGGAAAATATCCAGGTAATCTGGATCACTAGATGACTGTATTAAAAAGGTTAGAATTTTTAATGCTAACGTTTGAGATATAACATGTAGCATCTAGAAATATGTTCAAGAAAAAGAAACTGATTTCAATGAATATGTCATATGACAAAAGAAGTTAAGAAGTTAAGTAAATCTCCATGTTTGTTTGAATGTGAGATCAATAGGTGCATTCAAAGCAGCAAAACCCAACTGAAACAAAACAAAGCCATTGATTTGGTTTAATTTAGTCATATAAAATGGGAGTGAATGGATTTGTGTAAACAAGATCACCTCAGCTTATCAAGTGACATGGGAGGAATCGTATATCTCCTAAAACTCATTCTCATCTTCATCTTTTGACTATTGTACTCTTGTGGCTAATTAATAAAGCCGACCAGCCCATCACAGCCCGGATCATCGACACCCACCCTGCCTCAGTTTCTTCCTCAATCTGGCCCAGAACCTCACAACAAGCCAGACGACCCCCCCCACCCACTCCACGGGCGCCGCCATTTTCCACATCCGGACTTCCCTCTCTTCAGAACTCCACCCAGCCGACCAGCCCATCACAGCCCGGATCATTGACACCCACCCTGCCTCAGTTTCTTCCTCAATCTGGCGCAGAACTCCACCCAGCCGACCAGCCCATCACAGCCCGGATCATCGACACCCACCCTGCCTCAGTTTCTTCCTCAATCCGGCCCAGGTATGCTGGTCCAGAGACTCTTAGACATGGGGCAGAGCGGTTCCTTGCTCTCCCTGTGCCCAGCCGTTCATGAGGCAGTCGGGAGGCATGGTGGGTTCTAGCCTCGGCCTACCACCCCGGCAGAACCTCACAACAAGCCAGATGACCCCCCACCCACTCCACGGGCACCGCCATTTTCCACATCCAGACTTCCCTCTCTTCAGAACTCCACCCAGCTGACCAGCCCATCATAGCCCGGCTCGCGGCTGCTTGCGGCCGCGCGTTCATCAATAAATGCTTTATTTGGAGGTGTTTAAAGAATATGCCTCCCTCACGGCAAGCCTAGCAAGCTGCTCGTGTTGTATTTGATATGCCAAATGCCAGTAACATTTATATTAGGTCATTCCCATGACCTAATATAATGGTTTGAGGCTCTTTATGTTCCTGTAGCAAGCCGATGCCCTTTGCTCTACTGGCATGAGACAGGACATATGGAGATTTTACTGGTGCCCGCTCTAGCAAATAGATGATTAACGGGAAGATCGTGATCATGATCGTGAATATTTTCTCTCATAACTGTATCAGCTTTTTTGTTACAGGTCCATCCGTATGTCTGCATGTAATAGCTAACACAGTTTCAAGTAAAAAAATCTGGAGATAATGTTGGCAAGGGTCAGACGCTGCCTTGCACTTTGCATAACCTCTACTTGAGAAAAAAGATCCTGTGTTTTTTAATTACAACGGAAGTTGTCACTCCAATAATGAATTCTCCATCTGCGTTTGGTTTCAGATTCAGATAGATAATGGAGGTGAGAGAAGGTTAAATTTTTCTTTGGTCGTGTTTACATGTTGCCAAAACCACTCACTCCCGCCGCCCCGTCAGCTTACGGGGAAACTGGCTAATATTTTTTTTGTGTTGTCAGGTAGCAACAAACTGATAGAATTTCCCACCTCTGACTACTGAATATTGTGAAAAGCAATTACAAAAAGTAGATTATTTTGATTTTGTTCCCAATTCATATCCATTTATAAACACAGTTACAAAATATTTTATGATTTTCATCAATCATAAGAATTTTAAATAAATCATAACCATTTTATAATTTTATAAATCATCCACATCATCCACATGTGTTGCTTGTGATGAGTTTTTGTGGTCAGTCATGCAGAATTTGTTGGTGTTGCTTTTTTTTCTGATTAACAATGTTGATTGTCCTAGATAAAAAGTAACTTTTACCCAGAACAATACATGTTTTATCAATTTCTGTTTCAATATGTATACAAAAGATATACCTAATTTTATTCTTTATGTAATTGTAATAATCCTTTTCAGGTGGAAAATTAGCCAGATTTGTCTATATTTCATTTAATATGTGCCTTATTGAATTAGACTTTGAAGCATACAATTGCTGATTTTGACAATCTATCAAAATATGTCTAATTTAATAAAGCAGGTGAAATTTTCCAGATAAAATAGTTTTACAGAATAGATTGTTTCTTTGTAGGACCACTCCTCTGGTGCTAAGTAGGACCTCCTTATACTGGGGCTTGGGGACCATGTGCTACCTCAGAGATTAAAACATGCCAGCTCTGTCCAAGGCAGTGTCTTCCACATTTTGCTGTCGATCTGCCCCCTAGATTAATTTTTTTCACATTCATGCACCTCTATTGCTCTTTGAAGTCAAATAATCCATTTATTTTAGAAGCAGCTAAGTAGTTCTACATCTTGTCATTATTTTAAACACTAACTTCTGTACTCAGTGTTTGAGTACATAGCTTACAATCCTGAGATCTCAGGTTCAATCCCCAGCACCATAGACACAGACAGACAGACAGACAGACAGACACACATACACACATTCATACATGAACTTTCATTCACATTCACAAGCAAAGATATTAATAAAATTAAATATTTTATTATTTCTTACATAAAAAGTAAGAAATTAAAGAGAATGTATAGCAAATATAAGTAAAAAATAGTGTTAAAATAATAAATCTGATATAACCAGCTAGCAGTGTGCTTTTCCCTTAAAAGATATTTAAAGAAGAATTAGATAATGAAATCCATTTTTTCTGTAGTTTTTCTTTTCTATCTCCATTCACATTCCGGTTCATAAAGCCCTGGTAGCTAATGGTACCGCCAAAAGCTCTTTCCCCCTCTGAGGTCTATACTAGAGGTTGTAGTGGAAATTTAGGAGAAATTCTGCTGTGCCATTGTTATTTTATGAGACTGTTAAAAATGCCTCTTTCCAATGCTCAATGTTTGGCTATTTTTCTAGGGTTCTCAGAAAGTCTACGGCACAAAGACCATTTCTTTGTCCAAATAGAGTTTCAATATTTTCTAATTTTAATTATTTCCTTGCTTTTATATCAATTTTGGGGGACTGAGAGTAACCAATTCCAGCTAGGCAATTTCTCTCAAGTTTCACACAGTAATATGGTACCTCATACTAGATCCTCAATAACTTCTGTCACCAAAACAAGTTTCACATTGTACTCAGTGCTCTATCAGCCTGTTTGTCCTTGTAAACTTTGTCACAGAAACAGGGCTGCATGATTTATATGTATGGAGAACACATATTGTAAACAATGCATGATTTATGCATGTTGCCAAAGAAAATGGTTTCTTTGAACCTGTGCAAAAATGTGAGTACTCTGTACATTCCTTTTCTCTTAATCTACCTCTTTTTTATCTGTTTTGTCTTTGGGGGCACCTGGTGGTGCTCAAGGATTACTCCTGGTCCAGCACTGAGGAATTACTCCACCGGGCTCTGGGAATGATATAGGATGGTTAAGGCTTTTAAATAACTGAATTGGAGGGAGGACTGTGGCTCCCCCACTCAGGGAGTTCCCATGCCTCAGGCTCAAGGGACCTCCTGTGGATTCCATAGCCTTAACAGTAGTTGAGGGTCAAGGGGTAACCTTGGCAGCAGAAGGAGGGGTCGAGCTGGGTCCCCAATAGTACTCACTGTCCATTAGGCCCCCCTCCCTGTATCAGGGAGCTGCACTGTTTACCCTGATGGGTTTGGGGAATAAAGATTAAGGAAGGTTCTCTTTCATGGTTACATTGTTCCATCTCGCTGCTCTCTGCTGATAGCTCTTTTGGGTCCTCTGTCTCTCTCCCTGTCCCGCTTCCTGTAGGCTGCATTCTCTGCGGGGGAGGGGGAGGGTTCTGTGCAGGCTCTCTCATCAGGGTCTCTTACTTCCAGATGTGGTCCTCTCCCAGGGCGTCTCCCTTTCAGGTCCTTTTCCTTAGGGTCTTTCTGCTCAGGACTTTTCTCCTCCACCTTCTTTTCTCTGGACTCCTCAGTTATGTCTCTATTTCCCTGGTCACTTTGCTACCAAGTCTTGTATCATTGAATCCCTATCTAAGTCTTTGAGTTCCTCCATGTTGCCCTGCTGCCGGTGGTCCTCATACTCAGAAGCCTTGAAGCTCTATAGCCCTGTAGCTTGAAGCCAGCACTTGGGCTCAGGCTTCAGGCTTTGTGACTCTGGTGCTGGCCCTCGGGCCTAGGCATCAGTAGCAGATTCTCCTCCCTGGTGCTGGCCTTGATGCTCAGGCACTAGGCGCCCCATGGCCTAGGTGCTGGCCAGGCACCAGAGGTTGCTGCTCTATCAGTCAGGAAGTGCCCCCCCAATCTCATGCTCTACTGGGGTCCCTATTTATAGTCTCATCCAGGACCCTGGCCTCAACTGTCTGCTAAGGACCTATGAGAGGCCAGTTATGTGCCTTTAAGATTCCACATGGGATGGTGAGGATCAAACCCAGCTACCTGCATATGAGGCAAGCACTCTGCTCATGGTAATACCTCTCTGGCTGGCTCGTGCATATTAGTGCATGTATATTAGTGCACAAGTGTATAGTCATGTATATTAGTGCAAAAGTGAAGTGATTAAATGTTAATATTAATATAAGAATGCACTAATATAAAAATGCACTAATGTAGCAGTTATGTGTACTTAGGTCGAGAAGTCAACATGATGAACGACCTAAAACCTGAGCTGAGCAGGAGGAAGAGAGCAGCATGGAATGCCTTCAAAAGAATCATAGAAATAGCTAAAAGGACAAAGAACCTCCTGCTCCGGGCACATTTCTTCAACTCCACCATTCTCCCTGCATTAACATATGCCTCAGAGACCTGGGCCCTACGAAAGCAGGATGAGAATGCTATTAGGGTCTCCCAGAGAGGAATGGAAAGAGCTATGCTTGGAATATCACACCTCACTCAAGTGAGAGAAGGAATCGAGAGTTCTGACCTCCGTCGCTATTCCAGAATCAGGGACACTGCCTCGTTTGCCAATGCATCGAAAATCAGATGGGCTGGACATGTAATGCGATTTGGAGACAACTGCTGGACTAGAGCCATTACCGACTGGATCCCACTGGATGTCAAAAGATCACGTGGCCACCCACCTACAAGATAGTCAGACTTCCTTGTCAAGACCCTGAAGGAACGGTTTGAGGCTCTTCGTATTCCTGAATCAACCAGATGCCATTGGGCTACATTGGCATGCGATAGGGTCCAATGGAAATATTACTGGCGCCCGCTTGAGCAAATCGATGAATAACGGGATTCAAGTGATCAAGTGATCGAGCACTAATATACATGAGCCAGCCAGAATTAGTATCGTGGGCAGAGTGCTTGCCTCGTATTATTGGTTATATATATTAATATTATGTATATTATATATTTATATATATTAATCCTCAATACATATACAATATACAATATATATTCTCTCCAGGGAGAAGTGTGGTCATTGTAATAATAAAACCTTTTCACGTTAGGATTTAATGTTAAATATCCTTCTATCCACAGCAATGAAATAAAAGCTCTGACTTATCACTAGTATTTACTTCCTCTACTTTGTATTATAATTAACTTTTCTAAAAAAAGATCTGGGAAGATATACTTGCATCTTGCCACCTGAGGGCCTCCACCTCTCCCTGTCCGACGTGTTTGAGTTGAAGGCTGCTGTGAGATTTGCGGTCCGACTTGTGACCCATCTTTGAAAACAGTTTTTTTTTAGGAAAATGTTAAATGCATTAACCTTGTTCTGATCTCTAGCACATCGCTGCAAAGCCATTCTCAGTCAGGGATAATTGAAAGGTATGAATTTTTTATATAGGTTTAGCAGTGAAAGTATTTTTCCCGAGGCAAAGCCAAAGGCTAGAGCTGTGGCATACTTTCAGGTAGCAGGGCGGTGGACCAGCCTTACTGCATTCGCAAGCACAGACTGGTCTTGATTTGTTCTCAGTATAACTTATATTGTCCTCCTCTCCTCTCCCCTCTCCTCCCCTCCTCTTTTCTCCCCTCCCCTCCTCTCCTCTCCTTTCTTCTCCCCTCCCTCCCCCCTCACCTCTTCTCCTCTCCTCCTGTCCCCTCTCCTCTCCTCCCTTCTGCTCCCCTCTCTTCATCTCCCCTCTCCTCCCCTCTCCTCCTTTCCACTCCCCTCCTCTCCTCTCCTCTTTCTCCTTTCCTCTTCTTTCCCCTTTCCCTCTTCTTTCTTTTTTCTCGTTCCCTTCCTACCCCTTTCTTCTCCTTTCTCCTCTTCTTCTCCACTTCTCTCATGTCCTCTTCTTCTTTCCCCTCTCTTTTCCCTTCTTTCCCATCTGCCCTCCCTTGCCTCCTATCCTCTCCTCTCTGCTTTCCTCCCCTGCCCCTGGCAGCTTTTCTGGTATAAATGCAAAGGTATATGCAGCAAGATTATAAATGTTCCAAAGCAATCTGTTTATAGTTTGATGGACTTCTTCTAACAAAACTAGTTGGAAATGGTTCTACTGTGATTCGTTCTCTCATTCAGAGGTCCAAAATATCAGGGCATTCTCCAGAGAGAGGTGGTCACCACGGCTTCCTGACTCACAGAAAGGGAATACCTTGACTTAGTCCAGATGATTCCTGTCTTGAATGAGCTCTGAGTAAGGAGACAAGTATTAATCATCACAGCAACCTCATGTGAAATGTGTTTTTGGAGACATGGATGTAAGGTAGCAACTGTGTATTTCCTGGCTCAGATGAAGACAACATCCTCTTCCCTTTGAAAATATCAAAAGCCAAATCCAAAACAAACTTCTTTTCTTGCCTATACTTATCTACAATCTACTCATTTCCGTGGCATAGGGCATTTGTTTAAGAAAGAAAACCTGCCTTGTACAGAACAACCCTAAAGTTTAAGCCATTTGAAATATGTGACTGTTGGAAAGGGGTTCTGGTGCTTTGGATGCCAGTGGAGTTCAGGAATGTCTGTTTAGCATCAAAAGGGATGAAATTTACCGTAGAGTACTGATAAAAAAGTGTTGTCTCAATTTCAACTAATATTTCCTCAAGAAAAGGTTACCCCCAAAGAAAATAAAAAGTCATTAGTTTTTAATAATGCTTTGAATTGTCATTAAGCACATGCCATGAAGAGATTATCAATTTCAAATGAAAGTGGCAACTGCCTAATTAAAGAAATATTTTCAATATGGAGACATTTTTCTTAAGTCTCTCAAGACATATCTGAAACACTACCCCACTACAAAGTTACTGTATAGGAACTGGTCAGTAAACACAGCATTTCATAATGAAAGTTGTTGTCAAGTTGTTGAAAATCAAATGGGTTGGACATGCGACTTGGAGACTACTGCTGGACTAGCGTTATTACCGACTGTATTCCATGGGACGTCAAAATATCACGTGTCTGCCGACCTACAAGATGATCAGACTTCTTCGTCAAGACCCTGGCGATTTTGAGGCTCTTCATATTCCTGGAGCAAGCATATGCCATTGGGCTACACTGGCACGTGATAGGGACATATGGAAATGTTACTGGCGCCCACTTGAGCAAATCGATGAATAATGGGATGTCAAGTGATCAAGTGACTTGGGCTCACTCTTGAGCACAGAAACAGGATTAGCCCCTGAGCACTGCTGAATGTGCCTCCGAAATGGAAAGCAAATTGAAAAAATGTGTTTGTGTGTGTGTGTGTGTGTGTGTGTGTGTGTGTGTGTGTGTGTGTGTGTGAACCGAAGAATATGTCTGATTGTGTGAGCAATGTCTGGCCACTGGCTCACAGTGTGATCTCAGTGACACTCCCATGGAGCGTCTGTTCCTCTTAGATTCTGGTTGCCAGCAAACTTTGCTATTCCTTAGCTCGCTGCTGCTACACTACCTCCCTCCTTGTATTCAGAAGTTCTCATCATGTGTTCCTGGATCTTGACCTGGACTTCTTAAAAATGACAGAAGTTCATGGATTTATAATCTAGCCTAGCAGTGTAACTTCATATTAGTAAATTATGCAAAGACACATCTTTGAACTAAACACATACCCTGAAGTTTCATGAGATTGGGGTCCAAATTTGGGGTATGTTGGGCCAGTGCTTGGGACCTACTGTAACATAGTTGCTTCATGAAATATATTTTCTCTAAATGGAGTCCATTTTAAGGCCTTAGTTACATTTATAAAAACTTAAGGGAATCCATTTCATCGGTAAAGAAGGGAAGAGCACCAGACCCAGACAAAGTCAGACCCGAACACCTGAAGAATCTGCCATCAGTACTCATCAATACACTAGCTTGGCTCTTCACACGCTACCTGTCAGAATGCAAGGTGCCCTCCCAATGGAAAACCAGCAGGACAGTTCTACTGTTAAAGAAGGGAGACATTCACAACATAGGCAACTGTTGCCCCATCTGCCTGTTGTCCGTCATCTACAAGGTGTTCAGTCGAGTCATCTTGAACAGGATTGGCAGAACACTAGATGAAGGACAACCATGAGAGCAAGCTGGCTTCCAGAAAGGATTCAGCACAATCGACCATATCCACATGGTAACCAAGCTCATTGAGGTTTGTAGGGAGTACAAGATGCAGCTCTGTCTCACGTTCATTGATTAAAAGAAAGCCTTTGAATCTGTGGAGACTGAAGCAGTCATCAAAGCCCTAGGCAAACAGGGTCTTCAAACCCAATACATCAAGATCCTTCGTGAGATATGTTACAGATTTACCACCAGGATCTCGCCATTCTACAAGGACATCATTGATGTCCAAAGAGGGGTTCGAAAGGGTGATACCATTTCACCAAAACTCTTCAGTGCCACCCTTGAGAACATCATGCGATAATTAGAATGGGAAGCAATGGGAAGGAATGGGGATGAAGATAAACCGGTCGGCAACTACACCACCTCTGCTTTGCTGATGATATCAATCTAATTGGCTGACTTCGACCTAGAATATGGAAAGATAGGTCTACAGCTGACTCTAAACAAAACAATGTTCATGAAAAATGAACTAGTTTCAGAGGCCCCATTCACCCTCAATGGAACAGACATCTCTGAATGCAGCAGTTATGTGTACCTAGGTCTAAAAGTCAACATGATGAACGACCTAAAACCTGAGCTGCCCAGGAGGAAGAGAGCAGCATGGAATGCCTTCAAAGGCATCGAAAAATAGCGAAAAAGACAAAGAACATCCAGCTCCAGGCACTTCTCTTGACTCCACCATTCTTCCTGCATTAACATACACCTCAGAGACCTGGGCCCTATGAAAGCAGGATGAGAATGCTATTTGGGTCTCCCAGAGAGGAATTGAAAGAGCTATGCTTGGAATATCACACGCTCTCACGTGAGAGAAGGAATCCGGAGCTCTGACCTCTGTCACTATTCCAGAATCAGGGATGCTGTCTCATTTGCCAAGGCATCAAAACTCAGATGGGCTAGACATGTAATGCGATTTGGAGACAACTGCTGGACTAGAGCCACTACTGACTGGATCCCACTGGATGTCAAAAGATCACGTGGCCGCCCACCTACAAGATGATCAGACTTCTTTGTCAGGACCTTGAAGGAACAGTTTGAGGCTCTTCATATTCCTGAATCAACCAGATGCCATTGGGCTACATTGGAACCTGATAGGGTCCAATGGAAATGTTACTGGTGCCCACTCAAGCAAATCCATGAATAACGGGATTCAAGTGATCAAATGATCAAGTGGTCAGGGAATCCAGTTCATCTACTCATAGGAAATACTTCCTTTGTGGTTGATTAATATTTCACTCAAATGTTTTTTGATTTATCTCGAAATACAATGCCATCATTGAGTAAGAAGCTGCAAGTATATATTCTGGAAATCGCATAGGCAGTGTCAGATAGTTAAGGTTCTATGAGAAATGGAAGAGGAATGTTTTTGTGTAGTCTGTTGGTATTCTACCAGTATTGGTATTTTACAATCTAGAGCAGGAGATTTGGGGAAATACTAAGTCAGATTTGGATGGTGGTGAAAAGACGTTCTTTGTGCACTATTCCTTTGCAGGCAGCTAAGTAGGACACATAAACCTTGCTGCACAGCCTCAATGGTAGGAAAAGCTATTCAGGTCTGTACTTCTCAATGAGTGACTCTCTATGTCTGAATAAGTTTTAAATTTGTTGTCATGGGTCTTATAGTCATGGGGGAATCCGGTGATTTACTCTCACATGGCCTACAACATCCCAGCTCTTTGACAATTTGGAATAGGATCAATTCTACCCAGATCTTTTCATTTGCTGTCTAGTCACTGTCTTCCTTCAGAAAAGGGAGGAATCGTTAAAGTCTTTTCCTTAGTCATTTCAACCATGTTTTTCTTTTGTCAAGCACTTCCTCTCAGATTTTAAAATATGTGTTACAGCTTTTCCTATCTTCTTGCCTTGAAGCAGCCTTCCTTGATAACCATATCACTCATTAATTCAGCCTCTCAACATATATAGAATGAGGGCCTACTATCTGGCGAGGGCACTATTATGCCTTCAGGGGCTTGCTGTAAAGCACAGAACCTTTATATTGGCTCACTTAATGAGCCATATAATTTGGGTCATTTTGAAAAATGAAATGTTGCTGTCATGATTTATCTTGGGAAAATTTAGGGAAGGGAAAGTGGGCTGCAGGTACAAACAACATTAATTAGTGATCATTTTTACTCAGGCTTCATTATACCATTGTAGTTCTGTGTTGTGGTAGGAATTAAGTTGTTATTGTTATTATTATTATTTATCAGTTGAAGCCAGTTTCTTTTGTGTGGATGGTGTGTGTATGGGGGGGACTAATGACCCAATATGAACAGCAGACTCAAGACAAAATGAGTCAAATAATGATTTGACTCATTTTGATTAATGATTTTGTTACAATGATTTTGTTACAATGAATGTAAAAAATCATTTAAATAACAAAAGTGAGTCATTTAGGGGTAACTTGAGGATTGGACTATGTTAAGCCATACAGGAGAACCTTGAGCCTAAACACAGAACACACTAGTTTGTGTATTTACTAGAGGTCACAGTTGGGAAATATGAGGCAGGTCCTACTGAGGTACTTCCTACTAAGCAAATATATAAACGAGTGGGGGTCTGCAGTAAGATCCGCTATCAACCTGAAGTAGATTCTCTGGGCCCTGGAGTGACTTAGGGTGTTTGTAGAAACTTGGTTCAATCTCTGCCCTTATCACTCCATCCACCCACAAGGGAAAGATATGTCTTAAATGTATTTGGGATCATCGTATGGCAGCATTATAAATGTATCTAAGGATAAATGACATAATGTTTTTACGTAAATATTCTTATAAGAGTAGCAAAACTAATATGATGGATAAGAAAAATGTCATACTACAAGGTACTGACTAAGGGCCAAAACAAGACAGTGAGATAACTGGTTCTTACTTTGTTTTGTGAGGTAGTGGAAGGGGGATCATTAGCATTTTGTGAGGTTGTGGGGGGCATTAGAGGCTCCGAATTCCCAAGTTCCTGATTAGGAGAATCAGGAAGCTTGAGGGAAAGATTGATTGTATTGGTGATGGAGGAGATGCTGGATTTATGTACATAGGAACCCATCGTAGGAACTAGACTATAAACCTCAGGATCTCAATTCAAAAAGAAGTTCAAAAGTAAAATAATTTTTAAAAAGGAAAAAAGTGACTTATATGGACTGGATTTAGGAGGACCTTACAGCTGCAATCCTCAGGGGAAACTTGGGCCTGGTGGCTATTATACAAACAATCATTACTGAATGAATGACTCCGAGATCGTTCTTGGAACATAGAGCAGAGTAAAACGTCTAATGATGCTGGAGTAGCTAGGAGATTGTGGTACTTGTGTCCCAGCATACTTCATCTCCTTGGCTAAAAATATGGGGCTGCTTTTTTCTCACCTTCCAGAAAAACACAAGTAGGGGGCGCTCTACACCCAACCCAACCTTTCGGTGTCTTCCACCCATGCAGCTGCAGGTCATGTTCAGGAACTCCCTATGTCTACACAACTCTTAATCTAAGTTAGAGACAACAGGCTGAGGATTCTGGTATCCTCTCAGTTCATAGGGCAGTTTTCTTACCAAGCTTGGAGGTCGAAGCCCTGTTCCACTCTACTCAGAGAATGGGATGAACAGCTCTTCTTAAAGTATTTGTGGGGTCACTTGCCACCTTGTGGCCTCAAGATGGATCCCAGGGAAAGGGCAGGCAACAGGAGCAGAGATAGGAGTTTCTCCTCAAAGAAACTGACTTACCAAGATAAGAAGAACAGGGATCTGAGTAAGAGTGCAGCCAGCAGGAGTTTGCTTTGCATCTGGGTTCAATCCCTGGCATCCCATATAGTCCACCCAGCACTTCCAGGTTCAATTCCTGTGCACAGAACCAGGAGTAACCCCTGAGCATTACACACACATATTATGTGTATATATATGTATATATATATATATATATGTTTATACACATATATTGTATATTTATATGTATATATGTATATATGTACATATATACATATAAATATTATATATATATGAAGAACACATGGAGACTTCACAAGCAAATGTGCTTTAGGAATCAGTTTTAAAAAGTAATGCTGATTAACTACACAGAAGACAGAATTAGTTCATGAAGGAAGTTCCTTAAACAAGATCATCTGGTGCTCACCAGGAGAACCAGCAAAAAAAGAGAGGTAAATGGAATATTTCTGAAGTTCCAGTACACCCTCTATTCTAGCCAAAGATAGTGTTCAAACAAAGAAGCCAAATTTAAGATAAGTAGATTATAGTGTAATTTACATTACAAGGCATCATAAGTCATAACAGAGCAACCAGCAGGAAAGTATTGAAACCTGATTTATGCTCACTTAATCTGAGAGAGCTGTAGAAATGTTACTCAAAGACTTGATCTTGCATTGCTTACTCTTTGTTATGTTGCTTATATATTACATCTATTCATATGAATAACTCAATGATACATTATTACTACACATCACCGTGTTTTTATAGAAGAAAATATATATTCATATATTTATTTGTGTTTAGTACGCTTTTTCTCACATTGACTTGTCTTTATTGGAAAACACACTAAATAACCCTAACTCTGTCACATTAGCATCAAGACAGCAAATTAATTAGGTATGACTATTAAAAAATATGGTCATATTAAATATATGCTCTGTTGCTGGAGTAATAGTACTGTGGGTAGGGTATTCACAGTGCATGTAGCTGACTGGGTTTCAATCTCTGGCACTTGCTTATGGTCCCAAAGCCTTACCAGGAGTGTATCTCTGAGTGCAGAGCCAGAAGTAATCCTTGAGTTCGGATGTGATCGCCCTAAAAAATAAAAATGAGTACACCAAAAATTTTCAAGTATTAATTGAAATAAACCAAATTGAATGTTACTCCATAGCTATCAAATAATACATTTTGGCATATACATACAAAGACTTGTTATTCGTCTGTATACAAGTAATGAATAAAGATGTGGTTAACAATATTGATAAACCCAGAAAACTGCACAATGTAAAAAAGGCTTCTCATAAAAGTTTACTTACGGTATCATTTCAGCTATAATTTTTGAAATAACATGAATTGATCGGGGCCTAGAATTAAGGAAGTGCCGAAGAAGAGCTCGGGGGTAGTAGAGACACGCAACCAAATGGACATGTGTTTAGTTTTCAGGGTGGTGAAAAATCTAACGTTGAATGGAGTTAGAACTGGAGGGATAGATAATACAGCACATAAAGTGTTTACATCACGAGACATGGGCCCAACACAGGGTCAGTCCCCAGAACCCATTTTAGCTCCTGAGCACCAACAGGAGTAATTTCTGAGTTCAGATCCTGGAGAAACCAATGAGCATGGCCAAGTGTGGTCCCAAGACCCCCCCCAAATAAAATTGAGTGTGGAGGCATGAACGTTGTCTAATGATAAATAAGTTCAACACTGTTGTCCTGAGAAATATAGATTCTTGAATTTCATGGTAGAAATCATATTCAAATAAAATTGTTAAAACCTATGAAATAAAGAATTATTGTTTATGGTAAAAATGAAATTGTATTTAATTCTAAGCAGCCTTCGCCAAAAATGTACATCTATTAGAAACCCTGGGATGGAAGGAGCAATTCTTATTGTAATGCTTCGATTACTGACTTTCTTCACGTTCACATATGTATCTTGGCTAAATTATGGAAGACACTGTGTATTATGTAATACACAGCACGTGTTTGACATGTTTGTGTTGACGTTCTGATCAGTATTATGCATCATATTCCAGTTGGTATAAGGACTCGGGCTTAGTCACTTGATATAATGTAAAAGCTAAATCAATGCTCTAATAATAGTCCAATATTAAACATGCCAACTTATTTCTATGACAAATATAGAAATAAGAAATAGAGTTTTTGCTCAGCACTGAAGAACGGCCCTATGCAATCTCATTTGCAGTCTGGATGGCTTACAAAACATATCAAAGGTTGAATGTTTCTGTTGGCACTTCTGTGAACTTTCACTTACTTTCAGTCTATTGTAGACAAACGTTGTTATTCTGACATCTAATTAAAACAGTTCATTTTTAGATGTAAGCACATTATGAGCCCCCCAGATGGATAAAATATTATTTTATTGTAACTTAATTGTGGTGACAATGTACTTGCCTATTTTACGAGATACAGAGCTCAGGTAGGCACATGAAAAGCTGACAGTATGGAGAAGGGCGATATCTCTGAGATCGCACCCAGTGCTGATTGGAGGACAGATATGAGTCAAGTGTGGAAGTAGGAGGCATTTATTGGGGTGCACTCCTGGCAGACCCTACCTACTAGCCCCTGCCAGACTGAGGGAGAGCCACACCCCCGGAGAGGCTACATGGGTTCCTTTTGCTTTATTAGATTTTGTTTTTTTGGGTCACACCCAGTGATGCCCAGGGGTTACTCCTGACTCTGCACTCAGAAATTACTTCTGGTGATACTTTGGGGACCATATGGGATGCTGGGAATTGAACCCAGGGGTGCCTTATACAATGCAGATGCACTACTTGCTGTTCTATCACTCCAGTCCCCTAAATGAATTGTAAGTTGTCTTGGGCAGGAAAAGAGAACAGAGACCCATGGGACGGGTGTGTTTGGTCAAGCCTTCCATTACTTGTAGGGGGTAGCTGTGAGGAAGCATGAAAGGAAGGCTGGAGATTCATGGCTCCGGTGGACCTTAGTTCTGTCATCCTCATTGTGCGCAATGCTATTTGGTTCCAGGAACGTCACTGTCTCATCGGCCAATGGCCATTTGATCTGAGCAGTTCACTATTTGGTCTGAGCCAAACTTCTGTGTAATATTATAAGCATTCCTTAATTTTGAAAGAAAAAATTTAAAAATGCGTAAAAATCCCAATGACTGTATTTAGGAAAGTAAAGATTATGCTAAAATAACACTCTGAACTTCAGAGCTGTTTACCATATATACATATTTCATTTTCCTATCTTAACCATGGATAGTTAAGCTGTTCTATCCTAATGTCATCTTTAATAATATTGTAATATTTATCAAAAAACTACATTGAACATTTTCCTCTGATTGAATTTGAATGATTTCAGTGTGTTTATGAATGACGCTGAAATAAGTTTGATATAGACATTGCAACAAAACACTTGTGGATTCAAAATATGAAAATAAAGATGATTTTAGCTTACCAGTTTTGAAAATCTGTTGCTTTCATTTTCACACTGTAGCTAATAATAATGCTAGTGAGCACCTAGAGTACATGAGTTAAGGCTGTTGGCATGTTTGCAAACTGACCTGAGTTCAAAATTTAACACCACATGGTCTGGAAACAGCAGTAACTTCTGATGCACTGCAGACTGTAGGGTCATGGCCTGACCCTAAAAGGAATTGGACTGTTCAAGCCATTTATGTGTGGATATATATATATATATATATATATATATATATATATATATATATATTGTGTGTGTGTGTGTGTGTGTGTGTGTGTGTGTATTTTTTCAGAGTGAATTAATCTAATTATTTTATATTTAAAAAGTGAATATGAAAAGTCATTTATTGAAAATACATTTGCAATTTTGGTTGTCTTGTTTTGCTTTGTGTTTTGTTGAGTATTTATTGGCCACAACTGATTGTGCACGTGGGTTACTCATGGCTCTTCACTCAAGAATCATTCCTGGAAGTGCTCAGGGGACCATATGGTGTATTGGAGATTCAATTCAGGTCAGCCGTGCTCCAGATAGGTGCCTTACACACTGGTCTGTCTAATGCTCCAATGTTTCTTATGGTTAACAGTATAATTAGAGAGATGTATAATGCCATGTTTGGTTAGACCTGCCTTCCATAAGAACACTATTGAAGATGGCTCTTCATAATACATCTTTTAATTAATGTTCTAGTCCTTTGTTACATTTGTTCATTTAAAGAAAATCATGATTACTGTGGTTGATTTTTCCTTCTATAATCTCAATTTATATGACATTTCTATTTATGATACACTCTGTTAAAGTGAGAGACTATTTAATTATACAATTTACCTTAAGTTACTATTGAATTTCACCCATTAAGAGCCTCTATTTCACGTGCTTCATATCATACAGCTATACTTTAAGGGAGAATGCAGTGATAGTCAGGGCTCAAAAAGGAAGTTTCTGAATGCAAAGAAAATTCTTTAGGTGATCTTTGAGAATCTCATTTGATGCCCTTTGTGATCTCTTTAGGCCTCTGAAAAGAATACGTGAATACCAGTGGTTTACAAAACCACTTATGTTAACTCATTCAGCTTTATTAATCTAGAATACAGTTTTTTGTACCTAAGTCACTTGATCACTTGACTTCCCATATGTCATCGATTACTCGAGCAGGCACCAGTAAATCTCAATATGTCCTGCCACATGCGAGATAGCCCAAAAGCATCTGCCCATTTCAGGAACATAAAGAGCCTCACACCGCTCCATCAAGTCATGGGAATGAGTTCTATAATTGTTACTGGGACTTGGCATATCAAATATGACACAGGTAGCTTGCCAGGCTCTTGCGTGCAGGTATACCTAAGTATTTATCTCAAAGTCCTCATAACACAGTGGAATATTTAATGATTGGTAATATTCCCGAGTACATATCTATTTATAGCTCCATATGTAACTCACAGTTCAGGAATTTGAACAGTCCTTAACTCCCCAGCACACTCAACTCCCATATCTGCGCTTATTCTTTATCTCCAAAATTAAAAAAAAATGGAGAGCATGAAATATTGAAAACAAGCATTCATTTAAAAGGTGGAACAACCAGTGAAGGAAGCTATCACCCAGCTCAGGGGAAAGTGTTTATTTCGGGAATGGAAAAAGAAGCTAACATACCAGCAGTGGTGGGGAATGGGCCAATGCCACGGGGCAATGCCAGTGCTGTCTTTGTTTGGCTTCTTTCTCTACTCATATCCCTCCTTCTTTCGTCTCACCCACTTTCCTACCAAACGGGAAGACTCATATAGAGACTGAATGTCTGACCCTATTTGGCCAATTTCCTAGGCAATTATGGTCAATATGCATTGTCATGGCATGAATTAGCTCAGCTTTGATATATTCAAGTATTGCAACCATGCTCTGAGCTGGAACTTGGTCATGGTTGACCTCTGTGTGCCCACCTCCCCCACTCCAGTTGTGAAAGACAGAGCTTTTGAAAGGACATAAAGCTGGGTGGAATTTTCTTCTCACTTTAAATTTGTTCACAGGGTGTTTCTGCTAGATAGTTGGTGTCAATATACTGCAGCAATTTGTAACCTGGCTTTGCTTTACACTGTACACTCTCATACTCTCATACGTGCACATATTCAATTGGCTACCTGCCTACTGCTAGATTCAATCCAGTTGGTTAATAAAACGTCAATGTTTTTCCCTACCCTACCTTCTGCTTTAGAAGCTTGAGTGTTATCAAAGATATGATTGATACTTAAGCCCCACTCTACCTCATTGATAACTCTTTATGCTAATAAGATTTGCAAGTTACATATCCCTGAACTGATCTGACCATATTATGCTTCTTGTTTAACTTTAGGGAATTCTCTGTGTCTGGGTTTTGCCTCTGTGACTAATTTCCCCTTCTCTTTGATCACTTGATCACTTGACATCCCGTTAATCATCAATTAGCTCAAGCTGGTGCCAGTAACATTTCCATTTGACACTGTTATGTGCCAGTGTAGCCCAATGGCATCTGCTTGCTTCAGGAATACAAAGAGCCTCAAACCGTTCGTTCAGGGTCTTGACGAGGAAGTCTGACCATCTTATAGGTGGGCAGCCATGTGATCTTTTGACATTCTGTGGGATCCAGTCGGTAACAGCTCTTGTCCAGCGGTCATCTCCAAGTCACATTATATGTCCAGCCCATCTGATTTTTTGATGCCTTTACAAACGTAACAGCATCCCTGACTCTCGATCATGATAGAGGTCATAACTACGGTTTCCTTCTTTTGAGTGAGGTGTGACATTCCAAGAATAGCTCTTTCAATTCCTCTTTGGGAGAACTGAATAGCGTTCTCATCCTGCTTTGTAGGGCCCAGGTCTCTAAGGCGTATGTTAACCATATTACTAAATTAAACAAAAATTCTAATCTTAGCACTCACTATCTAGAGATGCAATTACACCTCTTATAATTTATCTCCTGGATGTATCACTGTCACTGTCTGTCTTCCCGTTCATAGTCGATTTCCTCGAGCAGGCACCAGTAACATCTCCATATGACCTGTCTCATGCAAGTAGAGCCCAAGGGCACCTGCTTGCTCCAGGAACATAAAGAGCCTCAAACCATTCCATCAGGTCATGAGAATGCGGTCTATAATTGTTACTGGTATCTGGCATATCAAATACGACACGGGTAGCTTGCCAGGCTCTGCCGTGCGGGTAGCATACTCTTGTAGTCATCTCCTGGATGTATTTGAGAATATTTCAGAGTTTGAAGTTTGGTTCGTTTGTCTTGCTTTTCAGCCACACCCATTGGTGTTCATGGTGTTAATTCTGAGGAATCAGTCCTGGTGGTGCTCGGGGGACCCTTTTTAGGTGCTGGGGCTCAAACCAGGATTGGCTGTTTTCACGGCAAATGCTTTAACCCCTATATTCTGGCCCAGGGTTTTACTCTTTAAGGAGAAACATTAATGTGCCTCTAAGAATTCCTTATGAATATCTTTCCTCTGATTGATGAAAAGTCCCTCCATAGAATTTTCTTTTTTCTTCTCAGGACAGAATGTTGCTAATCAGGGTGTTCTCCTTCCATGTATAAGGTGACAAGTGTGACTCTGACCAACCCTGACCATCATCTACTCATTATACAAGACCCAGTTTTACCCAGGGGAGCCTCAGTGTGGAACCCTAATATGTAAACCCTGTGAAGACATGGAAAATTGTGTTGACTGCTTTGTGATATGGGCAAAAAGGCAGATAATCTGTCTTCACACTTTCTTACACTTTGAGCCTAGTCACTACTCTTTCTTTGGTTCATTAAAGCATTTCTAAGATATAAAAATGTATTGATATTGAGGATTTGGGGAATGTCATTTTAGTCAAATGAATGAACCCAATAGAGAAAAACTGGCACAAAGAAACTCCAACATCTTTGCATGAAGAAAATTGTTATATATTCTATGTGAAGAGAGCACACAAACTGGTAGTAATGAGGTGCTCTTTCATTTGTTCTGTTTATTTGCTAAAATTTTTATTGGATAGAAACTTTCCTTTATTCTACCTTCTTTTCAGCTGAAAAGAAAAATGTATGTTTTTGCTTCTTCTTTCATCCCCCTAACAGACCAGACTAGAGAAATGTTGGGTTTTATTTATTATGTGAATGAAATATCACTTGTATCACTTGGCTTCCCGTCATTCATCGATTTGCTCGAGCAGGTACCAGTAACATCTCTATGTGTACTTCACAAGCAAGTGTAGCCCAAGGGCATCTGCTTGCTCCAGGGACAGGAAGAGCCTCAAATCATTCCGTCAGGTCATGGGAATGAGGTCCTTAATTGTTACTGGTTTTTAGCATATCAAATAAAACTGGTAGTTTGCCAGCCTCTGCTGTGTAGGTGGTATACTCAAGTAGAAGGCTCTCATCTCGAGCATTTGCTGATGAAACTTAAAGGGAAAGATCAGATTTTCTCTTGGGTGGAGCTCTGAGGAACTGTGGAGTCTGGATGTTGAGAACGACTGACCATATGATGTGGGGGTTGCTCTGGCTTCCTGCTAGGCTCACTCGGATGAAAGGTCACAGTTAGAACCTGCCTAGAACTGTATACAGTGTATAAATATGAAAGATCCTGGGAAGGACCTGATCCTAACATCTAGTTCTATCTAAGACTGTCGCATGAATGAAATATATGTCTGATATATACCTATAGATACATCATTCAAGTCTACACTTACAGATTACTAGGTGTTCAGGTGCTGTGTGCTTTGCGCTCTGGAGGCTCCCTGGCCACCTTTCATAAGACAATGTACTTACTGAGTCCATGAGGTTCCAGATTCTGCCCTCCTCACCCATGTTCTGCAGAACTTCTGACTTACTTTACTAATGCAAACCAGACAATTCAGGCCTGCTTCTGCTCCTCCAAGAGCAAGATCTGATTTGTAATGAAATGAATTTTCGTTATCTGCCATAGGTCAGGGCAAGACTGAGATCTCAGCCTTGCACCTTCCTCTCTTCCACCCAACTTGGAACACACCATATCTCCAGAAGCTCTCCTGATAGACCATATACTTCTGTCTGTGCTCTGTTCTTATGATCCTTCACCCAAAGTAGAAACTAGAATGTAGAAAAGTGAAAATGTGCTTCTCTTGCACAGTGAAGCTTTCGTCTCTCTTGATTTATTTAATTTGATTTAATTATTTATAGTGGATCACACCTAGTAATGCTCATTGCTGACTCTGTGCTTAGGGATCTCACCTGACAGAGCTCAGAGAACTAGATGTAACATTGGGGATCAAACCAGAGTCAGCCACATGCAAAGCAGTGTCTTAACCCCTCTCTCTTCAGCCCTGCTCATCGCCATGTAGATGGAGTCACAGTTGGAGGCACAGAACAGCGCCATCTGAGGCAGCCTCCTGTGCTGGAGTCCAGGCTCTCGGCTTGTTCCTCCTATCACACCTCCTTAAGCCCTTTAACACCATTGGCCTAAGTTTTCTCATTTGCAAAATGGGGTTAAAATAGTTGCTGTGATGGTTCCACCTATGAATTTATATGATAATAATGATCAAGACTGGAGTGCTTAAACGAGTCACAGAAGATAGAAACTGCAGTGTGTCTCTTGATATTAGGTTTATAAAGGACTTTGAGAGTTAAAATCAATTGCTTCAGGTAGCACAGTCATGAACGACACAGTCTTCTGCAAATAATGGTATTCTTCCTTTCATCTCTTATTTAGCAATGGAACTTTCTTTCATTTACTTCCTTTCTGTCTTGCTATCTGGTTTCTTGCAATAGCATCATTCATTCTTCAGGAAGGAGCTTGCATTCTCCTTACACTTTAGCGAATCTCCCCTCATTCCCCTGACACACAGTTGGAAGAGATCAGGTAACTTTAGGAAGATCAAGCTTCAAAATCTTGTGCAAGGATCCTTCCTGGGATGGGGTGAATTCCCTCCCTTCATGATTTTGAAATATTTATTCTCAGACTCCACATCCCATTTGTATGCTCTGGGCTCACAAAACACATTTGATAGCAAATTCTATGGGAGAAGAGCCTCTTGGGGGCGGGGTGCTGTGGCAGGTGGTTATCGTGAATGGGAGGGAAGGAACCAGGTAATCAAGCTCATTTAATTCAGGTCATTGAAAACGGCACCTGCAGGAGGCATGGCCAGTAGCCAGAGAAATAATGAAGCCATCTGGGGGGTCTGAGAGAAGGGGGGCAGAGACCTAAACTTATGAAAGTAGCACAGCGGAGGGCCATCCTCTCTCTGACCCCTCACCTCTGCCCAAACAAATGGCAGGGGCGTGATGCAGTTCTCATCCCTATGGCCAGAAGACAAAGCAGAGCCACAGTGACAGAGAGTGTGACCGCTGAGGTCTTGCAAGGCAGCCACGGAGATCAGTGGCAGTCGACAGAGCAAATGACTTCGCCAAGCAGGAGAGTGGATAACACAGGGTCACTCGGAACAGTGGGTGGCATACAAGGAAGGTTGAACATGGAAGGGATCAGAGAGAATAGGACAGATGTCGAGAGAGTGGCAAGGACATGGTGTGATTGTGAAATGGTTTGTGTGCACATCAGTGAGCATGTTCGGGTGTGTGTATGTGTGTGAGTGAGAGTAGGTAGGAGTATGAGTATGTAAGCATGTCAGTGTGTGATTTTAAGTATACATGTGTGTACATGTGTAACTGCAAGTGTGCATATGAGTGTGTGAGTATGTGAGTGGTAATATGTGTGTGTGAGTGGGATCACATGTGGGCATGGGTATGTGAGTATTGAGTTATAGTATATGTGTGTGATTGTGATCACATGTGAGTGTGAAAATATGTGAGTGGGCAAGTGCACATGTGTGCAGATGTGTGTATGATTGTGTGTGAGTGTGTATAAGTGTGTGCAATTACACATATGAATGTGTGAATGTGAGTGCTTGTATGAGCTTGTGTGTGCAAGCATGTGAGTGTGAATTCTGACTGTGCAAGCGTGTGTATGAATGTGTAGGTGTGATTGTGCATGTGTGACTAAGTGAGGGTGTGAGGGTATGTGAATCACTGTCACTGTATCACTGTCTTACCGTTCATCATCGAGTGCTTGAGCGGGCACCAGTAACATCTCCATATGTCCTGTCTCATGCTAGTAGAGTCTAAGGGCACCTGCTTGCTCCAGGAACATAAAGAGCCTCAAAACATTCCATCAGGTCATGGGAATGAGGTCGATAATTGTTACTGGTATCTGGCATATCAAATACGACATGGGTTGCTTGCCAGGCTCTGCCGTGCAGGTGGCATACTCTTGTAGTCACCTCTAAGTGACAGCATTTATTGGTGAACCACGGGGCCATAAGTGGCTGCACGAGCCAGGCTGTGATAGGCTAGTCGGCTGGGTGTGTGAATATGTGTGAGAATTTGTATGACTGTGTTTGATAATATGTGTATGAATGAATGTATGAGTGTGTGATTGTGAATGAGTCTGAGTGAGTTAGGTGTGCAGGTGTGAGTATATGCAAGTGTGCATGCAAGAGTGTGAATGTGTGAGTGTGTGCTAGAGTGTGCATATGAATGTGTGACTGTGAGTGATTGAGTGAGGTGTGTGAGTGTGTGTAAGAGCAAGTGTGTATGAGTATGTGTGTATGAGTATGTGTGTGAGACTGTAGGTGTGTGAGTGTGATAAGAGTTATGAGAGTGTGCGTATTTGTGTGTGTTGTGTTGCGTGCACTTATGCTGCTTATGGGAAACAAGTAAAGAGATGAAGTGAGTCCCTGAAGGAAGCTTGAATGTGTGGAGAAAAAGCCCCTTGTTGGGGGAGAGCAAAGGTAAGCATGGGAACTGGGCTTCAGGGCCCGGGGCGAGTGCAGCAGTTCAGGTCCATGTTATTCTGTTGTGGGGTCAGTGTATGGAGTGTTGTGGTGTGGAGGCAGCTTCCAGACACACAGGCCAGCACAGCCGAGGCGGCGTCCATGTCACCGTTTGTGATGCTCGTGGACCCCAGAGGCAGGGACCCAGCCAGGCCTTCTGCATATGTGGGCGTGCCTTAAGCATGGTCCGAGCTCTCACTCCTAGGGATGCTTCTTTTAATTACTTCTATATTATTTTGTTGTTTTATGAACTTATTTCTTCTATGTGCTCATAAGTCATAGAATCTTACGAATTATGAAGTAAGGAATAGGAACAAAAATGTTTGATATTAAAAACTGGCAAGTGGAGAAATGCAAAAGAATGATTCTCATGCATCGCATATTTAATGCTTTGATTTTGCTCGTCTATATTATAGACATTTACACCTAGCAGTGGGCTTTATTTCATAAAGCTTTATAGCTCCTTTTTTTTGTTCTTCCCATTGAAGAATTAGAACAATTTGCATGAAAGTAAAGAAAAGAATTTTTTGATGCGTTGGAAGAAATTAAGGAGTGAAGAGAGCTTTTGGATTTTAACAATCACAATTTGGGTATTTAATCATTCTTAATCTATTTATAGGTACATCATTAAACTATGTAACAGTAGCACATATTACAGGTACTTAAATTAGGAGAACCAAGTGTCACTGACCTGTCAAGTGGAATCTGAAGGAAAGGGCCTGGGAATTCTCAGTGAATCGACTTAGTCCCTCTTGGAGCTCCAGGAGAAATAGTGTTTGGCTGAACTAGAGAAAGAGTGCGGGCTGGCTAGTTCGCTGCTATAATATTTATGTTTTGCATAATTTAAGATGATGGAGTAGTTTACAAAAATGTAGGCACAGCTAGAGTGATTAAATTCCCTCTTCACCCTTGTTTTTCTGTTCATGGGATGTAAGCTCTAACTTTGTAAATGTGATATAAACTGAGTAGGGGATTTCTTCAGTATTATCGGTGCTAAGATCCTTTTGTATTTTTGATGAGCCAATTATCCAAAGGATTTAAGCTATATTTATAATAGACACTGTACCTATTGGTGAGGCATCACCAAAACTAATGTTCTTTTAATATTATGCTTGGGAGTGCATTGTTGCCTTTGTGTAAATCTGACATCCAAAAGAGGGAGTTGTACATCTGTTTTATTCCCTGTAATAAAGGTGATTTCTGGGAATTGTTTGCAGAATATCTCTACAACAAGATGTATATCATTTTTATAGATGATATGGGAGATGTCATTTATGAAGCTTAGGTGCATCATTTTCTTATTGGAAAATATAAACCTGTTAGTCAGAGATCTGACTAGAACTGGTAGTGTATCATGAAATAATCCCAAACACAATTTCTAAAGAAAGCTTTTACTGAAGTTAGCAAAGATAAAGCATTAGATCTTTTTTAGTACAGAAAGTCACTCCACTAAACCTAATTAAGGTACCAGCAAAACACACACACACACACACACACACACACACACAGAGTTAGCTCCCCACTTGCTCAGTGGCCAACACATTTTTTTCATAGCAAGCGCCATGACAAATGTGTAGAATCATTTCGCATAATTAAACTAGGGCTTACACTTATAGCATTAAACATTACAATTGATACTTTGAAGAAAATGTGACTGTGTCATCAGTTTCACTGTATCACTGTCTTCCGTTCATCATCGGTTTGCTCGAGCGGGCCCCAGTAACATCTCCATATGTCCTGTCTCATGCTAGTAGAGCCCAAGGCATCTGCTTGCTCCAGGAACATAAAGAGCCTCAATCCACTCCGGAATGAGGTCTATAATTGTTACTGGTATTTGGCATATCAAATACAACACGGGTAGCTTGCCAGGCTCTGCCGTGCAGGTAGCATACTATTGCAGGCATCTCTAAGTCCAGCATTTATTGATTGGTGTCATCAGTTTGCAGCTTGAAAATTTTGTCACTAGCTCAATTTAAATAAGTAAATATAACATGGTTTTGAAGTCTACCTATGTAGAAAAAATCATTTCCATGGTCTTCTATAATCAGATCTTGTACAATAGACAACTTTCTGATCTAAGGACTTACATTAGTTTTCATTAGCATGTGCTAGATAAGTTTGTTAACACTCTAAATTATGCCATTATAAAATAAAGCAGCCTTGGTATGTTTTCCCTCTCAATGGATTTATTTATTGGTAGAAACCAATATTTATGGCCCAGAGAATATCACATTCTTAAAAATAGACAATTTGACAGTTTTGTGGTATGAGGAATAGTGACTGCAATTATTGAAGTTGCTATTTAAAATAAATCAACGTTCTATGTTTAAAATTTTTGTCATCAGAGATGATAGCAAATAAGCACCTGAGAAGACAGAATTTATAATTTTTCTCCTCTTAATATATGGAGACAAATATATATTTTAAATGCCAAAAGGACTGGAGCAATAGTACTGAGGGTCAGACCTTATACACGCCAACTTGGGTTTGATCCCCAACATCCCATATGTAATTGTTTTCTCAAATGAGAAAAATAAGAACAAAAAATTCAAATACAAGGATTATTTGGAAAATGGCAGACTTTTTTTATTGCTATGAGCTCTGCCAGGAGAAATTCCTGACTGCAGAGCCTGGAGTAACCCCTGAGCATCGCAGGGTGTGATACAGAAAGCCAAAAAAATAAAAGCCAGACAATGTTTGCTATATTGTTGCCTAAACACTCACCTCAAATGCCTCAAGAGCAGGAGCACAAGGTTGAACATCCATGCTCATCCCACCGCATGTGCACTTACACTGCACCAGAAGAAGCGATTGAGATTAACTTTCAGTATTATTTCTAAAGCAATATTTGAACACCTGTCAGTAGAAGTATCTCTGAATTCAGCGACTAGGCTTAGGTTGTATTTACATATCTTTTTGTTTTTGACCACACTCATCAGTGTTTAGGGCTCAGCTAAGGCCAGAGACTGAGGGGGTCACTCACCAGGGCTGGGAAACAGGATTTGGGGATGCCACCGACAATACACATGGTCAGTTTCTGGACCACCATCCCAGCTCCCCTAATATGCTATAGCTCATTAAATGATCTGTTTTAAATAATCTAAATTGACTGAAATTTTTTTAAAGCAGACTGAATTCACGTCGTCAAGTTTTAATACAATTTTACTTATAATAGCATCCTTTAATTACTAGTATTACTACTACTACGTGATTAAAATAATGTCATCATTTTGAATATCTCATGTGTTCAACAATGAAATATGCATTATTTTGATACCTATCATAAGGGGCTATTATAGTGATCAGTGCTAATACATCTGAGCTACTAATTATAGTACATGCAATTATGATTTAAATTTTATAAACTGAGCATAGATAGAAAAATGTTAAGCTCAACCATGGAATATATGTCAAATATATATTTTATTAGTTTAACAACTTAAAATAAAAACCAGTAGAACAATTGGGTACATTAACCAGTATAGTATTGAGAAATATAATTATAACCTTTACAGTTTAAGTATTTTTCAAAAATTTAATAAGATATATTGATTGAGACAGTTATTAATATTCATGCTCTTGACTGGCATTACTATGATGCCATTACGTTTTACCAGCACCATTACTGTTATGCCTTAACCAGGGTGGCACTCCGAACTCCATGGGCTGCTCCATGTGGGGCCGAGCAGCGCAGCTGTGGGTCTGTGGTGGTTGGGTCTGGAGTGTCTCTCTTCTGGTACTGCCAGCGCAGCTGTGGGTGGAGTCTGGAGAGTCTCTTGTGGTTGCTGGGTGTAGTGACTGGGAGCTTGCAGCTCGCCCTCCAACATGGGAGTGGAGGAATGGGAGGAGGAGCCCAAATCCCTGCTCTAAGTCTGGCCAGTGTGGTCCCCTTGCACATGAGTGAACCCTAGAGCTACATTGGACTTGGCCACGGGTTAGCTGAGCCATTTACCATTTACCGCCGCTTTATCTCAGAGTTGGGGACTCCACAGCATCTCTCTACATGTCCAGTGCTTGGGCTGGCTTCATACCCTGGGAGGTCGTTTCCATGTGTGGGGACTTCCTCTGACTGCTAAGGAACAGCCTCCAGACCGACATCTGCACTGGCAACACTGGAAGAGAGATATTCCAGCCCACCCACTCCAGACCCACAGTTGCCCTGCTTCGGCCCCACGTGGAGCAGCCCATGGAGTTCTGGAGGCAGTTTATTGACTACTATGATTGAATAAATGAAGGCTTATGTCGATAAGTTTCCCAAAGTCACAATTTCTTAACCTTTGCTAAGACTTGGATGATATATTCACTATGAAAATTCTGTTGCCGAAATTCAGATTTGAATTTAGAAATTTATTCCCAAGTTCAAGTCTTTAGGATGCTGTCCTCAGTGGATCTGGACCAAATGTGTGAGGGGAACATGATAAAGTTCTACCCAGTTACTTCCTTGTAAAATGTTGATTGCAATATTACTTTATTTCAAGGTTATCCATTAAGTTACCACTGAAATTCAGTCTTTCTGCTTAATTCAATCCAAAGCATAATTAATATTTTTATGATGTCAAAAATTAGTGTATACTTTCCATTTATTTGAATACTCTATCTGTAATGTATCATACTTGATAGATACATAGAAATTGAAAATGACAAATATGTCTTTGATTTTAAGTTTATAGTAGTTTTTAGTAGTAATATATAATAGTACTTATAAGAGGATTATAACACTATATACTTGTCTGAACGGATCTATTCTATAATCTTAATTATATAAACAAGTGACTGATGAGCTATGAGCAGCTTTTATTACATTTTACTCATCTTTTAATTTTCTGTCATTGATTTTTCAGAAGTAAATATGCAATTTTATAATATGAAATGGATATGGTATATTCATTACTTTTATACATATTCCCTAGAATATCCCCCACTTGTAAAATCCATAATAAAACATTTCACAAAGTGTATATTGCTACAAATTATGTTTTTGTACAATCTTGTTTTTCTACAAAACTTACTACAAATAATTTCAGACATTATCAATTCAGTGTGCTATCTTTTATTACACATTAAATATTTAGAGTGTTAGAATTATTAAAATACCTTATCCAATATATTGAATTGAATTATTTCATATTTTCTGTTTACTGAACTAATACTTCCCTTTCAGTGATTCAAAGAAATTATTTCAATTCTTTATACATATCGAGCTTTCTTACCCTTCTCACAAGCATGTTTCTTCAGCCCTTGTTCTTTCTCAAATTCAACTGGACACAAAGTTTGATCATTTTTAAACACCTTTGAATTCTTTTTTTTTTTTTGCTTTTTTTGGGTCACACCCGGCAATGCTCAGGGTTTTCTCCTGGCTCTGCACTCAAGAATTACTCCTGGTGGTACTCGGGGGACTATATGGGATGCCAGGGATCAAACATGTGGGCACAGACTGGCCACGTGCAAGGCAAACACCCTACCCACTGGACTATCCCTCTGGTCCCTGAATTCTTTCTTGACAGTCAAGTAGATATAAAAGTAGTATAATGTCAGATCGCCTTCCACTTCACAATCCCTATTCCCACCTTGTGATTTAACAGATGGATAAGAGCAAAAAGCCCATTCAAATCAGAATCCAGCCTTGAAGAGACTTTCATGGTTAAATTGAATGCAAGTTGCATAAAATCAGTATGCTCTTGCCATGTAAGGTGTGTTCGTTTTTTTAATGAATAATCAACAATATGGAAAATGGGATCGTCTAGTTATCTTTTTGGTCTAGGGGGCTCACCCAACTGTTTTCTGGGACTACTCCTGACTTTGTGGTGAAGGATCACTCCTGGTTGTGGTTATGGAGCATATGGAGTGCCAGAGATCGACTCTGGTGAGCCATATGCAAGGAAGTGACTTACCCACTCCCTCTCTAGCCGAGAATGATCTAGTTTGAATTGTTTCATTAAATTTAGTCATGTGGTGCCTTAAAGTATCTGACAAGTCTTTCATACAATATGTTTAGTACTTTAGTGGCACTTCAATGGCCAAGTTTTGATTCTTTGTCACACAAGACAGAATTTTTCTTACTTAGGTGATGGTTGAATGGGAAAACCCAATGTTTCAACATAATTTTCAAAGTCTGACGGTCTACCTTATCCCAACCGTCATGGTTTGAAGAATGAAGGATCTTGCAGACCATTAAGTTCCATGTACTTTCTCTGAATCAGCACAAACACGTCCACACAGGTGTTTCTGTAATTATGATACATTGGGAAACTTCTCTGTGTTCAATGGCCCTCAGACACATACTTCCACCTCATCAGTCACACGCCAGCCTGACTCCACCCGGTGCCCTAAATCTCTGGTGTCATTAAAAGCTGCAAACTTCAGAGGGAAGATTTGCAGCTGTGATGTATAATACAGAGCATTTCATGAAAAATGTATGAGTGTGAAACTTTTTTTTATAATATTTCCTCTGTTCTGAGCTTGTGAACCACACCATCTCCACATGTATATTATACAGATTTTTTAAAAGAAGGCTTCCATTACTCTTTGAGATATGATGTTCCCTTGTTATTTCATAAATATAACATTGATATTCTTTCTGCAACAAAATGCTCTAACCCCAGGATCACAGATCCTGATTCTTTTCAATGAAATCTGAATTTTCAATTCTACAAGAAACTTCAAAGCTACACCTTGATATACCTGTAGCCTTTGGTATATTTCTTGCTAACCCAAACCAGGCAGTTCATATTTATTGAAGAGAACATTGGTATCCTTTAATAAATATTGAATTCTTGGATTATTAGGCTTCCTCAAAAATAAAGTAGTGAGGATAGAATAGTAAACTTCATAATGAACTAATAAATATATAAAATAGCATTTTTGATTCTCGTCCCTGTAATCCAGTAACATTTACAAATTTTCAGCTCTTGATGAGTAACCCGAATGCCTCATATTATTTTTCTTATTGTCACATTTATACACATATATACATATTTACATACATATATACAAATTTACACACATATATACAAATTACACACATACATACACACATATATTCACATATATACAAAGAGAACATGATCTTTTCCCTTTAAGTTTCATCAGTAAATGCTCGAGATGAGAGCCTTCTATTGAGAGTATACCACTTACACAGCAGAGCTTGGCAAGCTACTGTGTTTTATTTATTTTTATGCCAAAAAAGAGTAGCAATTATGGACCTCAATTCTATGACCAGAAGAATGGTTTGAGTCTCTTCCTGTCCCTGGAGCAAGCAGATACCCTTAGGTTACACTTGCTTATGACAGGATGTATGGAGATGTTAATGGTGCCCACTCAAGCAAATCGATGAACAGTGGGAAGTCAGTGATATGGTGACAGTGATACAAATTTATCATTTGAATTCTAAATTTTGAGGACCACAAGCCTGCTATTTATCCTTCTATTGCTTTGTAAATATTGTAGAAGCTCATGTCTTAAAATACATGGGGCAGAGCTGCTACTGGCTCTCCGTGTGCCCAGCCGCTCAGGAGACGCCCCCGGAGGGATGGCAGGTTCTAGCCCTGGCCTGCCACCCCAGCAGAGCCTCACAACAAGCCAGACGAGCCCCCACTCCATGAGGGCCTCCATTTTCCACATCCGGACTTCCCCCTCATCAGAACTCCACCCAGCAGACCTGTATATCACAGCCCGGCTCAGCGGCCGCTACTGCCATGCAGTTCATCAATACATGCTGGATTTTGAGATGACTACAAGAGTATGCTACCCACACGGCAGAGCCTGGCAAGCTACCCATGTCATATTTGATATGCCAGATACCAGTAACGATTATAGACCTCATTCCCATGACCTGATGGAATGGTTTGAGGCTCTTTATGTTCCTGGAGCAAGCAGGTGCCCTTGGGCTCTACTTGCATGAGGCAAGTCATATGGAGATGTTACTGGTGCCCACTCAAGCAAATTGATGATGAATGGGAAGACAGTGATACAGTGATACAGTAGAAGCTCAAGTGTTATCCATTTGCCTTCCTTTCTTCCTTTTCTTTCGATATTCCATTAAATGGTATTTTTCTGGCTTGGTAATCTGTGTTGTTATGATATTTACATAGGTCTTTTCTTACTTCCTAATGAATACTTATGTTGCTGTAAACCTTCTTCTCAACATATCTTTAGCTGTGTCCCATTTGTTTTGCTAGCTCAGCTCTTTATTCATTTTGTTTCAAGGAATCGTTTGATTTGGTCTCTGATTTCCTCATTGATTCATTGGTTGTTGACTAGTGAGGTTTTAATTTCCAAGTGTTTGCAGCGTTTTTTGTCATTTTAGGTTTTTGTTAGCTTCGGTTGCCAATGCATCATAGGCTGAGGCAGGTTGATACCATATTTATCTCATTATTTTGTAGAGATTTTCACAAATATTCTTTTCCTTTAAGTGTTAGATATAAAGTCTGTTATTTGGAAGGCACTATGAAAAAGGTCTTAATAAACAAGTAACATTGCATATGTTTTATATGTAATTGGCTTTAAGGGATATGTAAATAATTTTCTATCAATGCATAATTTTTTCACTTGGAAAGAATGCTTTTTCAATATTTTTATTTGTTTGCTTTTGTGCCACACCCAACGGTGGTCAGTGCTTAATCCTAGATTGCAGTAAAGGATCACTCCTGGCATACTCAGGGGTCTATCTGACATGCCAGGGATTTAAGTCTGGTTAGGCATTTAGGCACTTGCATAGCAAATACCCTAATCACTATAATAATGTTAAGCCAGATTTTTCAAATAATGTTCTCCTAAAATTTTTTATCAAGAAGAAATAATATAGCCTTATTTAATTGCTAATAGGAGTTCTACTTACATAATAGAATTTGTCATTTGCTACATAAAAGATAAACTGAAGACACAAATTTCTTTTATTTTATTTCTGGTTGGAAAGTAAATTTAGGCAGGCTGAAGGAAGGAACAAATTTGAAGGAACAAATTCAATATGACTTTATAAGAAAAACTTATATGTCTTCTAGAATACAAAAACCAATATAAATATAAGTCATAATAGAAGTAATAATCAGGTCATGAATTTAAAAATTACTATTTGTATGATGTCCTTTTCAATCTGCAAAATATATTTTGATATTCAAAAATACTCATGATTATATCCAGTTATAATTTAATAAATCTTAGCAATATATTTTAGAAAAAGATAAGAAAATGACTGTAAAACTCCAAAGTACTGCTTTTCAGTAGCAAAAATTTAATAGTTCTGGTTACTTTGTTGCAAGTGGCTATTACCTGAAACAATATAACATATAAAATGGTATTGCAAATTTTGTTGCAATAATATAAATGATAGTAGATAGAATTTGCTACTATTAACTTTTAAAATGAATTGATATATTTTTTATATCAAGTGCATGGCAGTTATTATTTTCCCACATGGTGTGTAGAGAAATAAAGTTTCAGGAAGATTTAGTCATTTGCCGAATTAACAGAAACACCTGTCAGTGCTAAAATTTGAACTCAGTTCATCCCAACTTTGATGTTTAAATGTCTGATTAATACAATCTTTCCTTTTATTGGTTTAAAGATAGGATGCTCTTAAGATAGTGTTTCATTAGTATTCTGTACATGATATTGAGGATATGGAGTAGATTCATTAAATATGTTGAAATCTCATTATATGTTGACCTGGTAATAAAATAAACCTTATTAAAGTGAATGAAATACTATATGATATATATTTTTGTTTTTGCTAAAGGGCAAATGGAAATTTTCTTAAGTATTATAGAATCATATTAGTATTGAGTGCCATTTTAAACATCAATATTTTGTCAGTGAATTTAATATTATATTAATCATTTCCTGCTGTCTATGTATATGTATGATCATTGTCAGACTGCTTTTAACGTATCTAAGGTTTTATACTTCATGCTGCATTTGGAGTGAGTTTTAGATAGACCAAAAATAAAGATCTAAAGTTTATTCTACTCCAAAATTTTATTTACTTTTTCTCTTAGTAATAATTGGTATTATAATTAAGATTGGACATTTATGACACATATAGAATTGATACATTTGATACAGACTTAGTGATATGACGTTGTGCCTGAAATGCAGTGATAAAACTAGAAGATTCATATTTATAAATGACATTTGATTTGTATGGGATAAGTCATTCAGTTTTACATCTGAAATCTTGGTACTGTAATCATTGCTTACAGTTGTTCTTGCTCATATAGACAAAAAAATCACAGCAGTTAATTGGTATTATTATTTTTTAAAATTTCTACAATAGCAGTAATTGACTTTTATATCATGAAAACTTTTTCTTGAAATAAATATACACAGATGACCAGGATAAAATATTTCTTATATGTAAAGAAAGTTCCATAAGACTAAGCAATTCATAGTACAAACCATGAATCTACTTAAAATTATTGTAATATATTTATAGGTTATTGACTTGGGGGAAATTCTGGAATAAAAATAGCATACTGAGAGACCAAAGAGGTAGCACAGAGGGTAAGGCAATTGCCTTGCATGCAGCTGACCTGGGTTTCATCCCTGGTACCCATATAGTCCCTCACGCTCTGTCAGAAATATAAAGGAACTTCCTTAGTAATTAATTACCAGAATAAAATGTATTTATCTTTATATATGCAGACATAAGCCTACAACAGTCAATGAGTTTTTGAACTTCTCACTTTGCAGAGTAAGTTAGGACACTTGAAATTGATATGTAAGAGCCATTGAAAGTGATCCTTGTCTTTGATGAGAAAGTGTCTTGTTACTGGCCTTTAAGTATTTGTGTAAAAGTATTAAATACTTTATGGCTTTTGCATAATTTATAGAAAAATATACAGTGTGCCATGATTTGAGATATTTAAATCATTGAGAGTCGACATCATCCTGGATTTAGTTCTTGGTAATATGCAGATGACAAACATCTTTTTTTTCCTCGAGGTGGGGTGGGACGGGGGCCAGGGAAGAAGGTGGAGGGGGAAGGTGCTAAGGGGAGGGTTACGGGGGTCTGCAACGGGATTGTGGGTTGCAAATTAATGAAATTAACCTAATATTTTCCCTGCTGCGGCCCGGCGTGGGCCGCCCAAGCTGGGCGGGCGTCCTAATAGCTCAGGTTAATCAGAGACAGACAGGGGGCAGAGCTGCTACTGGCTCTCACTGTGCCCAGCCGCTCATGAGGTGCCCGGGAGGGATGGCAGGTTCTAGCCCTGGCCCGCCACCCCAACAGAGCCTCACAACAAGCCAGACGACTCCCCTACACCATGAGGACCTCCATTTTCCACATCGGACTTCCTCCTCATCAGAATTCCACCCAGCAGATCAGCCTATCACAGCCCGGCTCATCGAGATCCACCCTGCTGCAGTCTTTTTAATCCAGCCCAGGTATGCTGATCCAGAGACAGACATGGGGCAGAGCTGCTACTGACTCTCACTGTGCCCAGCCGCTCATGAGGTGCCCGGGAGGGGTGGCAGGTTCTAGCCCTGGCTCGCCCACCAGCAGAGCCTCACAACAAGCCAGACGACCCCCACTCCATTTTCCACATCTGGACTTCCTCCTCGTCAGAATTCCACCCAGCAGACCAGCCTATCACGCCTGGCTCGCGCGGCCTCTTGCGGCCAAGAGGTTCATCAATAAATGCTGGATTTTGAGATGACTACAAGTTTATGCTACCCACGGCAGAGCCTGGCAAGCTACCCATGTCGTATTTGATATGCCAGATACCAGTAACAATTATAGACCTCATTCCCATGCCCTGATGGAATGGTTTGAGGCTCTTTATGTTCCTGGAGCAAGCAGGTTCTCTTGGGCTCTACTTGCATGAGACAGGTCATATGGAGATGTTACTGGTGCCCGCTCGAGCAAATCGATGATGAACGGGAAGACAGTGATACAGTGATACAGTGAAATCATTGAGAACTAAATTATTTAAATATATTTATTATAAAATTATTTTTATTTTTGTAATATATTCTCAGGGATTGCTCTAAATTTTGTGCTCAGGGAAATGTATGCTCAGGGTTTACTCTAAGTTCTGTGCTCAAGGATCATTCCTAGTTGGGGCAAGGGACCATATACAGTGCCTGAAATCCAACCTAGTTTAGTTTCACACAAAGCAATTACCTTTCCTACTATAGTATGTTATAGATTCTTATCACTTATCACTTATTTTCTCGTCCATCTATTTGTTCGAGTGGGCACCATTTGTCCCTGTCACATGCAAGTGTAGCCAATGGGATCTGCTTGCTCCAGGAACACAAAGAGCCTCAAACCATTTGTTCAGGTTTTTGATGAACAAATCTGGGCTACCGCCATCATGCAGAGACTCGGACACACAGGGAGAGATGCTGTCCGGCTCTCTCCTACCTCAGCTGACCATGAGGCACCCAGGAGGGAAGATGGGTTTTAGTCCTGGCCCATCACCTCAGTAGGGCTTCAGAAGCAGCCAGAGGAAACTTGCTTACCATAATAACCACCATTTTCAAGGTCTGGACTCCACAGCTCATCACAGCCCCACCCAAGAGAGAAGCTGATCTCAAGCCTGGCTCACCAGAGCCCCACACAACAGAGCAGCTGTGTTCAAGCCCAGGTAGGCAGTTCTCAGAGGTGAAAATTACCGGGTGTTCATCATGGGGATGGAGCTGGGGTCCCCCTTCCTCTCTGTCACATCTGGGAGGCCTGGTGAACCCGCCCACGAACTGCCTCAGGGCTATCAATCATCATGCAGAGACTCAGACATATGGGGGAGAGCTGCTATCTGGCTCTCTCTCAGTCACACAGCCACAAGCAGACTCGCAGAGCCGATCGCATTCTAGAAATTCAGAAAGTAAATTTAAGAACAGAATTTGACAGATCTCCCATAACCAAGAATAGGGAAGAAAATGGATTCATCAGTAACATTGCCATGCATGTGCTTTAACGGTCAATACAATCAATGCCAGCTGATGGAGCAGGCATGGGAATTTGGTGGATGTGAAATGAGGATCTTTGGTGAAGGAACACTGGTGTTGGGAGTGGTAGGAGTGGTGTTTAAGTATGAAACTTTCTATCATCAGTATTATGAAAACACTTTTACTTTGTTACTCATGGTGTTTCAATAAAAAAGGGGGCCAAAATGAAGTCAGACGATCTCATAGTTGGGTGGCTACATGTTCTTTTGACGTCCGTGGAATTCAGTCGGTAACAGTCGTGGTCCAGCAGTCATCCCTAAATTGCATTACGTTTCAGGCCCATCTGGTTTCCATCATCCTGGCAAACAAGACAACATTCTTGATTCTTGGCCATCAACGGAGGTCGGAATTCCAGATTGCTTCTTTCACTTGAGTGAAGCGTGATACTCCAAGCATGATTCGTTCCATTCCTCTTGGGGTTACCTGAATAGATTCTTTTAATGCAATTTTGTGAAAAGCTTGTCTCTTCTCTGTTGTAACAGAACTTAAAATATGAAGTCTGAGTCACTTTTCAGTTTTTTTGTTGTTGATGTTGTTGCTTTTTAGGTCACACCCGGTGACGGTCAGTGGTTATTCCTGGCTCTGCACTCAGGAATCACTCCTGGTGGTGCTCGGGGACCATATGGGATGCCGGGGATCAAACCCAGGCCGGCACAGGCCAGCCGCTGCAAGGCAAATGCCCTACCCACTGGGCTGTCTCTCCGCCCCCACTTTTCAGTTTTTATACTGACTCATCTTACGGCTAATTTTATGAGCTCATAATAACTGAACTACATGTATATTCATTTTTCAAGGACTGGTTGTGGTTATTAGTCAAAAATCTGAAATGAACCAATTCAGGCTTATAACTTTTTAATTTATTATTTTCTTTTTTTTTTTTTTTTTTTTTTTGGTCCTGGGGTCACATGTGATAGTACTTTGGGTCTGTTCCCAGCTTGATGCACAGGGGTTACTCCTGTTGATGCTTAGGGATCATAAAGAGCCAGATCAAAGGGGCAGCTTATATATATATATATATATATATATATATATATAAAGCACACAAGTGCGCTCTTTATCCAGTGTTGGTTTGCTTCAGCTTATCTCCTAGATGAAGTGTTTTCAGTCAACCATGATGTGTATAGTGGTGTGCAGGTGGTTTAAAGAACTTCAGCATTTTGTGTTACGGGATATTTGTCATAATATTCTTTCAATAGAATAGGAAAAATGTGTTTTAAAGTGAACTTTCTTTGATTGTCATCCCATTTGGATGAATAAAAAGGTCTTTTTTTCAGTTTATAATGTTGTTGCCGTAGCATCTGTTAAGGATACAGTGATCAATTTAAATGTTGTTATTGTTTTATTAGGAATGGGCAGTGTGTCTACTTTCAAGCTAAGGTAATAATACAATTCCTCCTCAGATCTGCTCATGCAGTGAGAATTATATTTCCTATTATAATGCAAAATCCACCTTGGTTCTCAGAAATGTAGCATTTGGTCATGCAATAATAATTTTTCATATTGCCAATATACTGTTTCATAGTAGTTAATCGAATTTTTAATGTCTCATTTGTTTTTTAAATGAAATTTTTTAAATAATTATACTAAAGAACCCTGATTTTCAAAGATATTCATATTTGGCTAATATACATACCATATTCCAGCACCAGCTGTCCACAGTGTCATCTTTCCTTCACTGGGGTTGCCTCGAACCTGCTCCTCTAACCCCACCAGCCTCCCACTTTGACAGCCACGGTTTTTAAGTTTGGTGGTTAAAGTGTTTCAACTCTTGTTTTAGTGCTGGTGACTCTGTGCTTTGGATGTTTAGCTCGACTGCTTCTGTACATCAGTGATTCGCTTGCATGCCTTGACCCCTGCTTCCTCTGATTTCTTTTCTTCTCTCTCCCTCCCTGCCAAAGTGAATCTGTCCCACATTTTAATTTCCCATATACCTGTGTTATTTTTATAGATAATTGTCAATGTCTTGCTAATGCACATTATTTGTAGGGGATCTTCTGTGTTCTACAAAGTTTAGCACTGGAATTATTTGCTATTTAGAGAAGTGAAAAAAAATCACCTTTGCAGTTTCTTGACCCAAGACACTTTCACAAAGTTCACTATCACTATCACTATCACTATCTTCCCGTTAATCATCTATTTGCTAGAGTGGGCACCAGTAATATCTCCATATGTCCTGTCTCATGCTAGTAGAACCAAAAGACATCCACTTGCTCCAGGAACATAGAGAGCCTCAAACCATTATATTAGGTCACAGGAATGACCTAATATAAATGTTACTGGTATTTGGCATATCAAATACTACACGAGCAGCTTGCTAGGCTTGCCGTGCGGGTGGCATACTGTTGTAGTCACCTCTAAATAAAGCATTTTTTATTGATGAACCCAGCGGCCGCTCCAGGCTGTGATAATCTGGTCTGCTGGGTGGAGTTGTGACGAGAGGGAAGTCAGGATGTTCACAAAGTTCACTCATGGATTTTGAGCCTCTGTGTGTGTCTGTGTGTGTCTGTGTGTGTGTATGCGTGTGTATGTGTCTGTAGCTATCATTGAGTATTCAGATTCTCTATTAAAGCACAGGTTTGGTGAAAGTTATCTCTTGATACTATGATACAGGACTTAGTTATTTTCTTTGTATTGTTAAAGAGAAAAAATCATTGCTTTTCTTTACTCATGTTCATTCCGCAAACTCTGCAGTTAGTTGTCCTTCATTATTTTTCATATATTATTATGTTTTATTATTTCTTTTATCTCTCTTTTACACTTTGGATGCAGTGTTGTTATGGAATTCTACCCAAATTACCTTATTTTTAACAAAGAATTTATTTGGCCAATAATTTATATTTAGCTATGTTTTATTTAATAGATATTGACACTCAAAACATTTTTTTTTAGTTTACTGTACAGTGGTGATAAATATACTTACACTGTTCTCTCACCATCACAATATGTTGTAAATTTGGAGACACACACTTTATGCAGATATGCTTTTGTGATATAAATAAGTAATTGGAATGGGAATGTCGGTAAAGAAGCAAAAGATTTAATGTGTCACATACAGTTTACACACAATGGGACTTTATTCAGTCTTAAGTAGCATGAACATTCTGATATATGCTATAACATGTCTAAACCTTGAGGCCACTAAGTTAAATAAGGCAATAATTAAACCATGATTTCACCAGTGTAAAGCACTTAGTCAAAATTATAGGGACAGAAAAGTAGGAAAGATATTGCCAGGGACTGGGCAGAAGTAATTTGGAGTTACTGTGTCTTGGGCATTGTGTTTTCATTCTGCACAATTAGATTGGGGCCACCAGGTCCACACCCAGTAGTGCTCAGGGGACAAGTTGTGCTGGGATTGAATTCAGACCCTTTGCTTATGTGGTCCTGAGCACTTGAGCCCTCTCCTGAGTCCTGAAATCTGATCATTTCAGGGATAGCATGTTCTTTTGCTGTTGTATATTTTGTTGTTGTTGTTGTTGTTGTTGTTGAAAGCCGATGGTGGAATCTAATAATGCCATTGCTCAGACTGTCAGATATCTCTTTTCCCAGAATTGTCCGCTTTCTCCTTTACTTTTCTCGACTGCCATCAGTTGTGAGATGTGAATCAGCCTGATATGCAGACATTGGCCTATTAGGGTTTTCTACTTCTGTTCCTTCCTTCATAATAACATTGCCATTTATTCTCTATATATGCAGGTGCTTTTCAAAGCCCTAGTCCTGAATTACTGGTTTGCCAAAGGAAACCTGAAAAATAAGGCGCTGGGGCAAGACTAGCTATTTCAATACAAGAAAGTCACATCAGGCCCTGGAAGAGGGGCTTGTGCAACGGAAGTGGAAGTTGTGGAGGTATAGAACAGTGACTCTGTGATCAGAAACAGTGAATAGTTGCATCAGCAAAGAACCCTAAACTTTGGGGCACAGATTTATCTGTCTCCCATTAGATGCTTCTGGAATAACTTATAGATGCCTGTTGCCATAGTGAATGGTGGATGGAGGCCTGCCATGCTCTAAGAGATGCAATGCACCCAAATAAATCTTCAAGGGAGGTGTCTGTTTTCTTATAAGTTCTAATCCTTCAATGGACTCAAGATTTCAAAATAATTGTAGTATAGAGATCTGTTTTAGTACAGTCCACCACTTTCCTTAAGATTCTCCATTCAAAACTGTCTTTTATATATAATATATTTATTAGTATGTGCATTTTATATGCATTCGTAATGAGATTTTACAAAATGCCTCAACTTGGAAAACTTTTGTAGTTAATGCATATTGTAAATAAGTTTTTTCTGTGTTGAGCAGGTTGATGAGGTAGATGATTGTGCAGTGCCAGTGTGGCACAGCATTGCTATTGACTAAACTCAGGAAGATGTTGTAGGTGACAACACGCATCCCCCCTATTATTCTCTATTACCAACCAGGTGGGTTCTCCTGTATTGTTTGGGAGTAATAATAACTAATTATAAGAATATAAACCTGCGTTGCAGTTTATCCTGGGATAGTGGGATAAAGAATTGTGTATTATAATTGCACAAAATTGCAAATAAGCACCTGCAGCTACTCCAAAGGAGATGCCTCCTAGGATCCCCTAAAATGAGTCTCTTAAACGTGTTAGACCCAATTTATTAAATTTTTGGGGGCTTTATCCAGTGAGTCTCAGGGTTTACTTCTGGTTCTGTTCCCAGTAACCACTTCTGGTGGTATTTTGGAGGCCATATTTGGTTCCAGAGAATAACACAGAGTGAGCTATAAGTAAAGCAAGCACTATGCCTATTTGGCTCTTGTTAGCCAGACTTATTATTTTAAAAAAACATTTATTATACAACCATGAGATATACAGTTATAAAGATGTTCATGTTTGGGTTTTAGTCATACACTGTTCCAGCACCCATCCCTCCACCAGTGCACATTTCCCACCATCAATGTCCCCTGATCCCCATCCCCAAGTTGTACAATGTCCCTCTGTACTACAAAGGGTAGTAATTAAAGCATGGTATTGGAGTAAAAACCAGACCCGTGGATCTATGGATTAGAGTTGAGTATTCTGACACCCATCTTCAAACACATGATCATTTAATCTTCAATAAAGGCACAAAACATATGAAATGGAGCAAGGAAAGCCTCTTCAACAAGCAATGCTGGGAAAACAGGGCAGCTACATGTAAAAAGTGAATTAGAACCTCTGCCTAATACCATGCCCCCAAACCAGATAAAATGAATTAAAGGTCTCGATTTCAGACCTGAATCTATAAAGTAATTGAAAGAAAATATAGGAAAAACCCTCCATGACATTGAGGCTAAAGGCATCTTCAAAGATGAAACACCACTAACATAACAATTGGAAGCAAAGATAAACATGTGGAACTTCTTCACCTCGTAAGTGTAAACGGTGACCAAGATACAAAAACAATCCACAAGATACAAAAACAATCCACAGAGTGGGGAAAGAATATTCACCCAATACCCATCTGTTAAGGGGTTAATATCCAGGATATATTAGGCACTGGTAGAACTTTACAAAAAAGAGATTTGTTTGAACATATTCTTTAAATTTGACAAAGGTCTCTTGTTTTGTTGTTTTTCACGTAAAGACAGCCATTTCTTACAGTTGTCTAGATAAAGGACCTCAAGCAGTAAAAAAAATCTGTTTCTTGGAGTATGATGTGAGGTGGTTCAACATGCACTTGAAATAGAATAAAGAAGAATGCTTAGGCAATAATCTAGAAAGACATGAAGTTAGATTGATAAATTTTAGAGAAAGCTGATATTTAAAAGCATTTAAAATATTAGATATTCAGAAAGATATTTAAAGCACCATCAAATAATATTTTACTTGATGGAAAAGAACATTTGATAAAATAGCTTATATTTCTACTCACTTTTTACAGGTGACTAGGTATATGCTTTGTGCTATATAGGATAATAAAGTTTCCATAACTCTTTTGCTTTTTGCACATATTTCATTTTAGTTCAAATAATACTGATAGACAATGGTGCTGGGGATGATGATGTCAAATGTCAAGTTTGCAGATTTAACACCTTTTCTGGTTTGCTGACTGTCTCTTTGTGAGAATAGGTGTATTAATAGTATTGATATATTATATAAACACCGTATTGTTACTGACCCAATAAAATTGAGTACTGGGACCTAGAGCTTGATCACTTGATCACTTGACTTCCGTAGATCATCGATTACTTGAGCAGGCACCAGTAACATATCAATATGTCCTGTCACATGCGAGATATCTCAAGGGCATCTGCCCTCCCCAGGAACATAAAAAGCCTCAAACCATTCCATAAAGTCATGGGAATGAGGTCTATAATTGTTACTGGTATTTGGCATGTCAAATACGACACAGGCAGCTTGCCAGGCTAAAATAAGCAATTCTGATGAACATATTTTTATATTAACCTTTAGTTTTGTCTATACAACAAAAGGCTATTATGTATGTAATTGTGTACATAACTAACACTAGCTGTTAGTATCCTCGCCACAGAAACAAAATGGGTAACAGTCAAACACCATCTCTGATTAATATATGTAGCTCCTGCCAAAGGCACAATCCTGCCCAGGGCTATAGAAACAGATAGAAGTGTAAAGACTTGTATCTCTTTTGGGGATTAAGACATTTTACAGATGACCAAGGCCACTGTGACCAGGGCTCATGGAATATTCTAATACTGTACCTGTTTCCCTCAATTTTTAACATGTCTTGTAGCTCTCATTTTTCAGCAACTGATGACTATGAGTTAGTGCTTTAGGTTGTTTTCCCTTGTAATCATAAGTTCAGCTTTCAGGAATGTTTGCCTATCAACAGAACATCAAATTTATCAGGTGGTCTTGCAATTATATACCAGCTTTACCCAAAATTATAATCAATACTTGCTAGTGGTGGGCCGACAGATAATAAATACAGTGTAGGACCCTTGTCTTGCACACAGCTGACTCAGAATAAATCTCTTGTCCTTCATGTGTTCCCCCTGAGCAGCACATGCAACAAGTCCTGAGCCTGCTACACGGGCCCCAAATAAATCAGTACTCATTGGTGGAACATTCATTACTAGAGATATCTTTCCTAAATGGTTGACTGTGAATCGTAGGGTGGCATGATATCTTTTTTACATTACAAGATGAAAGGCCAGCTGCGTCTTAGACATGTATGTTCCTGAAACTAGAACGGCCCCTTATCATTGTTGTGGAAGGTGCACTGGATTAGAACAGAACCACACACTAGCTCTCTAAGGTCAGAAATTCATCTTATGTTGAGGTTTATATCTAAGAAAGAACCTAAGCACTGACTTGTACAAACAAAAATCTTCATGGCTTTGGGTCAGTGAGATAGTACAGCTGGTCGAGTGCACGCTGCACACTCAGTTGATTCAGTTTTGTTCCTGGCACCATATATGGTTCCTGAAGCACTCTAGCAGTGATCCCTGAGTGCAGAGTCAGGAATCGGTTTGGCTCAAATACATAAATAAAACCAATTCAGTTATCACTGTCCCAGTCTGTTCTCTGTCTTTATCTTTGTCAGCCCTGTCATCTCTACCCATCCAGCACTTAAATTTAGCTTAAATTTTAGATGAAAATTAAATTCCCCACCTGCTAGCAAAGGGTCTGAATATAAAATCTTAATATTTTAATAATATATTATTTTTTAAATTATGAAATCAGAATATTACTTAGAAAAAGGTAAAAGAAGTAACAGATTTTATATGAAGATCTCCTATAAATACCTCACTGAATTGAGATTGTGAGAAGTATAGATTTCTACCTAGGTTGGAATCACCTTTGTTTTACAGAGTTATCACATTCCCTTTGGCTAGTATTGTGTAGTTCTGAAGCATATTCCACTTTCTAGTATTCACAAATAAATCCTTCTTTAGAAGGGAATCTTCTCCAGTATTTCACTATGAATGAATGGGAAGTAGACTCCTTTTTCACACAGCAATCAACTCTCTGTTAAATATATAAATGTTATATATGTCACATCTCCTAAAGATGTGATATATAACTTGGATTAATAGTTCTTGACTTCTCTAACATCTACTTATTTGTACTTATACCATCGTACCTTGGTATCTTCTATTCTATATTTTGTTTTATATTTTCATCTCTGTGAAGAAAGAGATGAAAATATCTCTGTGTATGCCACCAGCACAGCAAGCCTGGCAAGCTGCTCGTGTAGTATTTGATATGCCAAATACCAGTAACATTTACATTAGGTCATTCCCATGACCTAATATAATGGTTTGAGGCCCTTTATGTTCCTGGAGCAAGCGGATGCCTTTGGGTTCTTCTAGCATGAGACAGGACATATGGAGATATTACTGGTGCCCACTCTAGCAAATAGATGATGAACGGGAAGATAGTGGTAGTGATCACTTTACTTGATAGTGATAGTGATAGTGATTTTCATCTCTGTAGTCAGTAAGCACAAGTAATACCAAATTTACCAATCTATATTTGAAATTTGAATGATTTGGAGATATATTTATCTTCACATCATTTTGTAAATAAGCTCTGGACTAAAAAAAGGTAAAGAATACAGATTAAATTCTCAGTATTTCACAAGGCACTATACTTGTCAGTGTTTCAGAGACAACATCATGTGGGGTATTGAACTAGGTGACAATCGGTTTGTGAAATCAACTGGTCTTTCCCTCTCAGTGGCATTTTACAATATGATTTTGGAGACTATATTCCACGCTATTGAATTTAGGCCGACACTGTAGTTTGTCTTGGCCAAAAGTGACACAGAGCCAATTTTGAATAGAGACCACAAGTTCTTTACACTATGCCCCGCCCCAAAAATTTAGATTAGTCTGTTGGATGATGAAAGTCCTTGATTCCATCAATCCAATTTTTCCGGTGGACTGTGATGCAGATTCCAGAAAAGCCCCGTCTAGCTAACCAGATGCTAGCAGATTAATGACTCGGCTGGGGTGAGACTGCAAGAACTGCCTAGCCAAAACAGCCCAAAGCACTGACAGAGCAGAGTTAAAGAGATGAGGATTGTTGTGTGCTAATGGTCTGACATTGGTGGATGAATTATGACCCCCACCAAGTTGTTTAAATGTTGAGGCCCTTCCTGTGTATGTCAGATATGACCTTTTTGAAAGTAATCAGTATGGATGTAATAAATTTAGAACAGATGAGGTTATACTGGGATGGAACAGGACTTATCAAATAACCCAGAATGATGTGTGTCTGTGTCAAAGGGAATATGTGGGAGCAAAGAGACAGCTCAGTGGCAGACATTCAGGCTTTGCCCGTACAAGATTTGGATTTGATATATGGCACCGTGAAATTCCTTGAGCTATCCCAAGAGCTCATCTATGAGTAACTCCTGAGAATACTTGAGTGTGATCCCCAAACTACAGATCACCAGATGGCAAAATCTTTGAACACATCATTTTTGGCAAGGTTTATATAAAACTATAAATATATATATTTATGGAGAGGTGTGCTTCATTTTCCAGGTACTCATATGTATTTTGAAAATGGCTCCTAATTGGAAAATGTAAATCATCATGGTCTACTTGGTGTTCTGGAGATAAATGATAGACCACACATTTGCTACTACACAGGAGAGACGGGAGGCACTGGATGTGGGATAGTTCTTACTGGAAGATGGTACATGTCAAGAATGAACAGGTCAGAGTGCTGGAGAGGTAGCACAAAACGGTGGAGCACCTTGTGTATGTGATGGGGTACAATTCTGTACAAGTACAATCCGAGGCAGTACAATTACCCCTGTGCCACTGAGGCTTACCCTGGTCGGCTTCTGCATCACCACTGGTGGACCTGAGCAACACTACACAGCCAGGCCCTTGAGCAGCTGCAGGAGTTCTGGGACACCCTGAACATGAACTAGATGATCCATCCCCAGGTTAAAGAATAGATTCATCCTTTAAATAGACAGGTGGTAATGGTAAGGGAATGTGGGTTGACTCAAAAACAAAATACTTATGGAAAAATGCATTATCAGCTGAATGTAGAAATCAATCTCATTAGGAATTTTAAAAATGCAGATGAAGTCAAGAAAAGATCACAGAAAAATACAAATCAGGTTTTGCACATTATTTATAAATAATACAAGTTAGATCTTTTATTATTATTATTATTATTATTATTATTATTATTATTATCATTATTTGAGGGGTCACATCTGTTTTGTTCTGGGCTTACTCGTGACTCTGCTCTTAGAGGTCACTCCTGAGACCGGGCAGGATTGAAGGCCAAAATGGATGCTTAGGATGGAACCTGGGTTGGCCATGTGCAAGGCAAATGCCCTATCTGCTGTATTACTCTTTGGCCCCAGATTTTGCCATATTCTTTATGATCATGTACTAAGAAAAACACTGGAAACTTCTAATTTAAAAAAAGACATAAAAATGATGCAAATTTATTTAATGTATATTTGCAAGACTTAATAATCAATACATGTATATTAATTCATGCCATGTGGTTAGAATTTTGCCTTTATTAATTTAGGGTTATTTGAAGATAATTTAGTTTTTCTTCAAAGATTATTTTAACTTTGAATTTTATTAAGATACAAATTATCTGTTTTCAGAAGACAGATGGTACTGAAAATATTTCATCCTTTAGTAATCATAGACTAAAGAGATAGGTCATAAGATTAGCTATATTGTCTTAATTCAATCACCTCTTTTTGCTAGAGGCAATTGAACTTCAGATTGTTAAAGATAAAAGTGCTATAAAGGGGTTTATAGTAAAACCTGCCCCAGAATTTCATTTACCTCTGCATGTGTGTGCCTGTTTTAAAAAGGTGAACAGCCAGACGCACACTGTAGTTAAATCAAATGTGCTACTGGATCGTTTATGACAATTTTTCATACCTTGCAATCAATAGGTATATGTTGCTGTAACCTGGAGAATGATAACATATAGTTGCCCATCAGAAAAGCAATTTTATCATAAATCAACATTTGCAAACTTAAGCTGCAAAAAACTGTGGAAATGACAATCTATTTTACATGTCTCTCAAAGCTTGATATAATGTATATTTTCCATTTTTACTCTGTTTTTTACCCATTCTAAAAGATGTCTTCATTGCCTTTAAAATAGTTTCTTTGTGCTTGCTTTGGCAGTTCATACACTAGAACTCCCTTCCAAAGCTCTCAGTATAGGCTAAATAATTATTTTAGCAAGTATTTTTCTGATTAAAAATATTATCTAAATGGTATTCGTGGTATGTAGCTACAAAAAATTCTGGCAGAGTCTCAATTTTGAATCTATATCTTTTTTTTGGTTGTATTTTTGCTGTACTCCTTCCTTTATAGTGATAAACAATAAACAAAAAGATATCACAAAGCTGGAGGAATGAGGCATCTTATTCAAATAAACTGACTTGTTTAAAATAGAGAAAGTGCATAAATACTATATAGATATATTCTGAAAATTCTGAGTGGTATTGTTTTCTCAGAAATAAAAGCCAAAGCTCTGTGAGAGAATTTATGAAAGAATGCACATATAATGATTATACATATACATAAAATACATAATCAGAAAGAATAATTAGCAAGGGAAATGATAAATTCAGGTTTTTAAAACAGATCATGCTTTCAATGACTATGGCAGACAGGTTTAGAATTACTTATATGTTGTACATTTTACCACAGAGGCTCACATTATTAAAACTTTCTAGATTTATAATTCTTGTAACCATAGTTTAGAATTCTATGTTTGTATTAGTGTTCTGCCAAAAGTTATTTGTGACACTCATATAAAACAATAAATGACATGAGATATATATGTGATAATGGGAGTCTTCTGGGATTTTTTTAAATTACAAAGACCCCAGCAAACTATTGAGATGAATCAGAAGTTGAATAAATAGCCTACATGTGTTTGTTATACATAATGGATGTTTTCTGGTTTTAACACTTGATGTATAAAGATAAGTTTTAAAATGCTGTAGAATATTATCAACCCATGTCATTTGTTATCACGGATGCTGAATTCTTTATCATGATTCACACACTATGTGTCTTCAAAGAAAGGCATTTCAAAGTAAGTTATTTATCCTCTCCTTTTTGTATATTCCAATCACTAATGCAGACCTGAATTTGTGGTTAAGCTATGCATAAGGTTTTTTAATTGAAATCATTACTATTCTGAATAAAGAGGAAAGAATGATAGAACACTAGAAATCATAACTATAGATTTCCAGCTTGAGTCTGAATTCATCATCAAACTTTAAACAACACACAAATATTCTGATGGGTTCATGAATATGATCTTAAAACTGCTGTGTTTCTCTAGAGCTTGTGGGTGTCTGGAGCATAATCAAATGTCTTCTTTGAAAGGTAGATGTCCCTTTTACATCCTGTTCACTGCAGAATATAGAAGATAGAATTATGTAGGACAATTCACTGTATTATAGAAGCAGAATTTGATAAATAGGGTTTGTACTTAAAGGACATCCAAAAATAAAAAATTGATAAGTTATTATAATTTTGGTAGCAAAGATATAATTATAAGAATATTTTAACTCTCAAATTCCAACTATTTAGCTTTCTTGAGATATTACCTGACCGCTGAAACTTGGCAAAAGTTGGTTTGCCTTAATTTTCCTGCACAGGGGCAAAGAACACGGCGCTGTGCCTACTCTCTGTCACCTGGCTTGTCCACAAGCTCAAATATCTAAATCAGACAGACAGCGGGTGCTGTGAAAGTGACCGATTCTATTTGAATGAGTCAAGCCACTGGTCAGCAACCAGTTTGTTTTGTTTAGTTTTTAGTTTAATATCTCTTTCCCCACCAAAAGCAGCTTTCATAAATGTACTGTATATCAGAACAGAAAGAGCCTGTGGTTTAATATTCATGTTATTTTTATATTATTGTCTTGTATCCACATTTCATTGCCAATGTCACGCAGAGCCCTGGGGTCATTAAGCATACCATTTAGAACATTTTCAAAAGTCTGGAAAATGGCTTTAGTTTCCATGTGGCTTTGGCAGAAAGCTCCCAGATAATTTTTGGTGTTTTGTGCCAGTAACTTTTCAGTGCTGGATTCACATCAGTACCATTAAGCATCTTTCATAAAAATAAAGAAAAACAGATTTTCTAGCCTTTCTGTACTGTAGCTTGACTTTTAGATTTGCCAACTTGGATGTCAAAACCTACAACTAAATATTCCTCTATTTAAAAAGTCTCCAGCATGTGTTGAAATTTGGCTGAATTAGTAAACAAACTATGCCTACATTTAACATCTCGTATGCTGTATGTTCTAAACTGCTGGTATTTAATGGATGGTGCCGACACATGCCAATTTATAGCTAGCACTATAGAAACTTTCATTTGTCAACATTTTGCAGATCTGTTTCTACAGATTCAATTTCATTAGCGTATTGGCTGTTTTATTCAATTTCTTAACCTAGACATCCCTGAAGGTAATATAGATCTTTCTGTAGCATATCATCACTTTTTCTCTGCTGCTAGATATTTGTTTTAGAATATAAGTATACTGTAGCTCCTGCTTAATATATCATTATTTTTTGTTCTTAAGAGTTACTTTCTATAAAATTATTACCGACTAAAAATGAATTTATATATTGAAGCAAGCCTTTGACTAGTTAATGTTCTCTATCTGCCAAGGAAAAAAATTTAGATGATGGTGAAAGTTGACATAATGATATGAATTAAAATAAAAATCTTAATGGATAAAGAAATAGTAAATAATTGATGTCAAATTTTCCATATGTGTTAACTTAAAGTTTTTTAAGAAAACATTGATTATAACAAATCACAAATAATATTAGATGCAATGTGATATTATATTCAAAACATATTTTCCAGATAACAATTATATTAGGTCATTCCCATGACCTAATATAATGGTTTGAGGCTCTTTATGGCCCTGGAGCAAGCAGATGCCCTTGGGCTCTACAATCATGAGACAAGACATATGGAGATGTTACTGGTGCCCCGCTCTAGCAAATAGATGATGAACGGGAAGATAGTGGTAGTGATCAATTCACTTGATCACTTGAATCCGTTATTCATCGATTTGCTCGAGCAGGCGCCAGTAACATTTCCATTGGACCCTATCAGGTTCCAATATAGCCCAATGGCATCTGGTTGATTCAGGAATATGAAGAGCCTCAAACCGTTCCTTCAGGGTCTTTACAAGGAAGTCTGACCATCTTGTAGGTGGGCGGCAACGTGATCTTTTGATATTCCTTGGGATCCAGTCTGTAATGGCTCTAGTCCAGCGGTTGTCTCCAAATTGCATTACATGTCCAGCCCATCTGATTTTCGATGCCTTGGCAAATGAGACAAAGAAGGACTAAAATGACTGTCTGTACTTTCAATGCACGTACACTGGCAACGGAAGCATATATTGAGGATCTGATGGTGCAAGCGCAAAAGATCAAGTACGACATCATTGGTCTGACTGAGACGAGGAGGCATCAGTCGCATCATGCTGTATTTGACACCGGAGAAGAATTGTTCCTTGGAACATGTGATGAAAGAGGAGTCGGCATTGGTGTCCTTGTCAACACGAACATGGCTGTCAACATTGATTCATTTGAATGCCTAACAAACCGAATAGGACGATTACACTTGAGGAGATATGGCCCACTGCCAGCAATTTCTATCTTCATTGTCTATGCACCAACATCCACATACAAAGAAGATGAAATTGAGAAATTCTAAATGGAATTGGAGGAGTTCTATAAAAAAAGATCATACCTTCTACAAGATCATAGTCGATGATTTTAGTGCCAAGATAGGATCGAGAAGATCGGCTGAAGAACTCCACATCGGGACCCATGGCGTAGAATGGAACGAACAAGGTGAGAGACTATCTGAGTTCATCATGTCCACCAAGACTATTCATGGGAACTCACAGTTTCAGAAAGCTGAAGTGAAACGTTGGACATGGGAATCTCCTGGAGGACAGTTCCATAATGAAATTGACCACATCATCTTCAATCGATGGTTTTGTCTGACCGATGTTGCTGTCGTCCCCAAATTCCAAACAGGATCGGACCACAGTCTCCTTCGTGCAAAATTCTACTTCCCGCAACGGGGAGAAAAGGCTGCAAAGTTTAAGAAGAGAACTCCCAGAACGACCACCAACTGGGAACTCTTTGGCACCGTTGCGGCAACATGGGAAGATACCATCATTGATGACATTGATGAAGAATACAACCGACTGGTTCAGCACCTCCATGATTGTGCGAAGAATGCCGAGAGAGAGAGAAAGACACAAAAGGATGCTTGTCTTCAGAAACTCTTGAGCTCATTCGCCAACGTGGCAAGGCGCGAGCCTCAGGAGACCAAATGCTAACGTCCAAGCTTGCTAAACAGTGCAGAGAAGCGATAAAAGCAGACCTCAAAGACAGAAGAGCAGAAATACTGGAAGATGCAGCAGAAGCCGGAAAAAGTGTTCGCACTGCCCGCCTGTCCTTCGCCAACTATAAGACCAAGATGACTGCCCTCCGACGCCCTGATGGATCTATCACATCTTCCAGAAAGGCAATGGAGAAGATTATCCAGGACTTCTACTCAAATCTCTTTGATAGCCACATCCACCTGCCAACATACCAAATTCCACAGGATGGATATGTCATTCCCAACGTTCTCCCTTCTGAAATCTGACATGCCATCTCATCGGTAAAGAAGGGAACAGCACCAGGCCCAGACAAGTCAGACCCGAACATCTGAAGAATCTGCCGTCGGTACTCATCAATACACTAGCTCGGCTCTTCACACGCTACCTGTCCGAATGCAAGGTGCCCTCCCAATGGAAAACCAGCAGGACAGTTCTACTGTTCAAGAAGGGAGACATTCATGACATCGGCAACTATCGCCCCATCTGCCTGTTGTCTGTCATCTACAAGCTGTTTACACGAGTCATCCTGAACAGGATTAGCAGAACACTAGATGAAGGTCAACCATGCGAGCAAGCAGGTTTCCGGAAAGGATTCAGCACAATCGACCATATCCACACAGTAACCAAGCTCATTTAGGTTTGTAGGGAGTACAAGATGCCACTCTGTCTCACGTTCATTGATTTACAGAAAGCCTTTGATTCTGTGGAGACTGAAGCAGTCATCGAAGCCCTAGTCAAACAGGGTGTTCAAACCCAATACATCAAGATCCTTCGTGAGCTGTATTACGGATTCACCACCAGGATCTCACCATTCTACAAAGAAGTGATCATTGATGTCAAAAGAGGGGTTCGACAGGGTGATACCATCTCACCAAAACTCTTCAGTGCCACCCTCGAGAACATCATGAGACAATTAGAATGGGAAGGAATGGGAGTGAAGATAGATGGTCGGCAACTACACCACCTCTGCTTCGCTGATGACATCGTTCTAATAACACCAAACATTAGCCAAGTGGCACAAATGCTGGCTGACTTTGACCGAGAATGTGGAAAGGTAGGTCTACAGCTGAATCTGAAGAAAACTATGTTCATGAGAAATGAACTAGTTCCTGAGGCCCCATTCACTCTCAATGGAACAAACATCTCTGAATGCAGCAGTTATGTGTACCTAGGTCGAGAAGTCAACATGATGAACGACCTAAAACCTGAGCTGCGCAGGAGGAAGAGAGCGGCATGGAATGCCTTCAAAGGCATCAAAGAAATAGCTAAAAGGACAAAGAACCTTCAGCTCCGGGCACATCTCTTCGACTCCACCGTTCTCCCTGCATTAACATACGCCTCAGAGACCTGGGCCCTACGAAAGCAGGATGAGAATGCTATTCGGGTCTCCCAGAGAGGCATTGAAAGAGCTATGCTTGGAATATCACATTTCACTCAAGTGAGAGAAGGAATCCGGAGTTCTGACCTCCGTCGCTATTCCAGAATCAGGGACGCTGTCTCATTTGCCAAGGCATCGAAAATCAGATGGGCTGGACATGTAATGCGATTTGGAGACAACCGCTGGACTAGAGCCGTTACCGACTGGATCCCACGGGATGTCAAAAGATCCCCGTGGCCGCCCACCTACAAGATGGTCAGACTTCCTTGTTAAGACCCTGAAGGAACGGTTTGAGGCTCTTCATATTCCTGAATCAACCAGATGCCATTGGGCTACATTGGCACGTGATAGGGTCCAATGGAAATGTTACTGGTGCCCGCTCGAGCAAATCGATGAATAACGGGATTCAAGTGATCAAGTGGCAAATGAGACAGCGTCTGTGATTCTGGAATAGTGACTGAGGTCAGAACTCCAGATTCCTTCTCTCACTTGAGTGAGGCGTGATATTCCAAGCATAGCTCTTTTGATTCCTCTTTGGGAGACCCGAATAGCATTCTCATTCTGCTTTCGTGAGGGCCCAGGTCTCTGAGGCATATGTTAATGCAGGGAGAACGGTGGAGTCAAAGAGATGTGCCCAGAGCCAGAGGTTCTTTGTCCTTTTTAGCTATTTCTTCGATGCCTTTGAAGGCATTCCATGCCACTCTCTTCCTGCTGTGCAGCTCAGGTTTTAGGTCGTTCATCAAGTTGATTTCTCGACCTAGGTACATATAACTGCTGCATTCAAAGATGTGTGTTCCATTGAGAGTGAATGGGGCCTCTGGAACTAGTTCATTCTTCATGAACATAGTTTTCTTTAGATTCAGCTGTAGACCAATCTTTCCACATTCTTGGTCGAAGTCAGCCAGCATATGTGCCGCTTGGCTAATGTTTGGTGTTATTAGAACCATGTCATCAGCGAAGCAGAGGTTGTGTAGTTGCCGACCATCTATCTTCACTCCCATTCCTTCCCATTCTAATTGTCTCATGATGTTCTCGAGGGTGGCACTGAAGAGTTTTGGTGAGATGGTATCACCCTGTCGAACCCCTCTTTTGACATCAATGATCACTTCTTTGTAGAATGGTGAGATCCTGGTGGTGAATCCGTAATACAGCTCACGAAGGATCTTGATGTATTGGGTTTGAAAGCCCTGTTTGGCTAGGGCTTCGATGACCGTTTCAGTCTCCACAGAATCAAAGGCTTTCTGTAAATCAATGAATGTGAGAAAGAGCAGCATCTTGTACTCCCTACAAACCTCAATGAGCTTGGTTACTGTGTGGATATGGTCGATTGTGCTGAATCCTTTCTGGAAGCCAGCTTGCTCGCATGGTTTTCCTTCATCTAGTGTTCTGCTAATCCTGTTCAGGATGACTCGTGTAAACAGCTTGTAGATGACAGACGACAGGCAGATGGGGCAATAGTTGCCAATGTCGTGAATGTCTCCCTTCTTGAACAGTAGAATTGTCCTGCTGGTTTTTCCATTGGGAGGGCACCTTGCATTCGGACAGGTAGCGTGTGAAGAGCCGAGCTAGTGTATTGATGAGTACCGACGGCAGATTCTTGAGGTGTTCGGGTCTGACTCTGTCTGGGCCTGGTGTTGTTCCCTTCTTTACCGACAAGATGGCATGTTGGATTTCAGAAGGGAGAACATTGGGAATGACATATCCATCCTGTGGAATTTGGTATGTTGGCAGGTGGATGTGGCTATCAAAGAGATTTGAGTAGAAGTCATGGATAATCTTCCCCATTGCCTTTCTGGAAGATGTGATAGATCCATCAGGGCGTCGGAGGGCAGTCATCTTGGTCTTATAGTTGGCAAAGGACAGGCGGGCAGTGCGAATGCTTTTCCCGGCTTCTGCTGCGTCTTCCAGTATTTCTGCTCTTCTGTCTTTGAGGTTTTTCTTTATCACTTCTGTGCATCGTTTAGCAAGCTTGGACGTTAGCATTTGGTCTCCCGAGGCTCGCGCCTTGCCACGTTGGCGAATGAGCTCGAAGTTTCTGAAGACAGGCATCCTTTTGTGTCTTTCTCTCTCTGGGCATTTTTAGCACAATCATGGAGGTGCTGAACCAGTTGGTTGTATTCTTCATCGATGTCGCCAATGACGGTATCTTCCCATGTTGCTGCAATGGTGCCAAATGTTCCCAGTTGGTGGTCTTTCTGGAAGTTCTCTTCTTAAACTTTGCAGCCTTTTCTCCCCGTTGTGGGAAGTAGAATTTTGCACAAAGGAGATGGTGGTCCGATCCTGTTTGGAATTTGGGGACGACAGCTACATCAGTCAGGCAAAACCATCGATTGAAGATGATGTGGTCAATTTCATTGTGGAACTGTCCGCCAGGGTCCCATGTCCAACGTTTCACTTCAGCTTTCTGGAACTGTGAGTTCCCATGAATGGTCTTGGTGGACATGATGAACTCAGATAGTCTCTCACCCTGTTCGTTCCATTCTAGGCCATGGGTCCTGATGTGGAGTTCTTCAGCTGATCTTCTTGGTCCTATCTTGGCATTAAAATCACTATGACCTTGTAGAAGGTGTGAGTTCCCATGAATGGTCTTGGTGGACATGATGAACTCAGATAGTCTCTCACCTTGTTCGTTCCATTCTAGGCCATGGGTCCCTATTGGAGTTCTTCAGCAGATCTTCTTATTCCTATCTTGGCATTAAAATCACCGACTATGATCTTGTAGAAGGTGTCATCTTTTTTTATAGAACTCCTCCAATTCCATCTAGAATTTCTCAATTTCATCTTCTTTGTATGTGGATGTTGGTGTGTAGACAATGAAGATAGAAATTACTGGCAGTGGGCCACATCTCTTCAAGTGTAATCGTCCTATTTGGTTTGTTAGGCATTCAAATGAATCCATGTTTACGGCCATGTTCATGTTGACAAGGAACCCAACGCCACCGATGCCTCTTTTTGTTGCATGTTCCAAGGAACAATTCTTCTCCGGTGTCAAATACAGCATGATGCAACTGACTCCTCCTCATCTCAGTCAGACCAATGATGTCGTACTTGATCTTTTTTGTTTGCAGCATCAGATCTTCAATATATGCTTCCGATGCCAGTGTACGTGCATTGAAAGTACAGACAGTCATTTTAGTCCTTTTTCGTTTTGGCAGCCTAGGATGGCCATGAAATGTTTTCAGGCACTGCTTGTTCACCTTTCTTACTGCTGCCATATAAGGGCTCTTTCAGGTTCAGGAAAATAAACATTTCTGTTACTGGATTTGGCATATCGAACACGCATCGGACAGCTTGCCAGGCTCTGCCATTCGGGCGCTATATTCTCAGTACTTTGTGGGGCTCTCTCAGAGGGGTGGGTTGAATATTTATGATAATTTGGAGGTAAATCGCGCCCACGCACAAAGGGGAAAGATGGTTTCTGCTCTGCTCTGCCGGCTGTACCTGTGTCTTTTTTTTTTTACTATTTCAAGTATAAAGTTTATACATCTTTGTTTTTTTTTTTTAGTTTTTTTTTATTATACCACCGTGAAACATACAATTACAAAGGTGTTCATAATTGGTTCTTGGTAATACAGTATTCCAGAACCCATCCCTCCACCAGTGCCCCATTTCCACCACCAAAGTACCCGTCCCCCTCCCGTCCCCCACCTGCCTTAATAGCAGGTACCCCAGTTTCCTCTCTTTCTCTCTCTATCTCTCTCTCTGTCTCTGCATCTCTCTCCCTCTTATTTTACACATTGTGGCTAGCCCTGCAGATATTTAGAGTTTATCACTTAAATCTCTTTGTGTATATTCAGTGGTGAGTTTTAATCTGCCATTACCATTTCCCATATTTATTAAAACACTGGTATCTATATCCTATTAATGAATGCAGTCATTCTATATCTGTCCTTTTCCTTCTGACTAATTTCACTCAGCATGATAGACTCCATGTCCATCCATTTACAGGTAAATTTAATAATTTCATCCTTTCTGACAGCCGCATAGTATTCCATAGTGTAGATGAACCACAGTTTCTTTAGCCAGTCCTCTGTTCTCGGGCATTTAGGTTGTTTCCAGATTCTAGCTATAGTGAATAGCACAGAGATGAATAAAGAAGTACAAATAGTGTTTCTGCTATGTGTTTTCGGTCTCTAGGGTATATTCCCAGGAGTGCTATTGCTGGATCAAATGGGAGCTCAATATCTAGCTTTCGGAGGAATGCCCATATTGTTTTCCAAAAGGGCTGGACCAGTTGGCACTCCCACCAGCAGTGGATGAGAGTCCCTTTTTCCCCCACATCCACGCCAGCACCGGTTGTTCTTGCTGTTTTGGATGTGTGCCAGTCTCTGTGGGGTGAGATGGTACCTCATTGTTGTTTTGATTTGCATCTCCCTGATGATTAAAGATGAAGAGCACTTTTTCATATGCCTTTTGGCCATTCGAATTTCTTCTTTTTTGGAAGCTTCTGTTCATTTCTTCTCCCCATTTTTTGATGGGGTTGGCTGTTTTTTTCTTGTGGAGTGCTACCAGTGCCTGATATATCTTGGATATTTACCCCTTGTCAGATGGGTATTAGGTGAATATCCTTTCCCACTCTGTGGATTGTCTTTGTATCTTGGTCACCGTTTCTTTTGAGGTGCAGAAGCTTTTCAATTTTATATAATCCCATTTGTTTATCATTGCTTCCATTTGCTTGGTCAGTGGTGTGTCGTCTTTAAAGATACTTTTCGTTTCGATGTCATAGAGCATTTCTCCTATGTTTTCTTCAATGTACCTTATAGATTCATGTCTGATATCGAGATCTAGAATCCATTTTGCTCTGACTTTTTGTGCATGGCGTTAGAAGGAGGTCTAAGTTCATTTTTTACATGTAGCTGCCCAGTTTTCCCACCACCATTTGTTGAAGAGGCTTTCTTTGCTCCACTTAATATTTTTTGCTCCTTTATCGAAGATTAAGTGGTTGTATATTTGTGAAGTGGGTTTCGGGATACTCAGTTCTATTCCATAGGTCTACGGGTCTGTCTCTATACCAATACCACACTGTCTTAATTACAACTGCTCTGTAGTAGAGCTTGAGGTTGGGGAAAGTGATACCTCCCATCTTCTTTTTCCCAAGGATTGCTTTAGCTATTCGTGGGGTTTTATTATTCCACACAAATTTCAGGAGTGTTTGTTCAGTTTCTTGAAGAACATCATGGGTAACTTTATAGGGACCGCATTGAATCTGTATAAAGCTCTAGGGAGTATTACCATTTTGATAATGTTAATCCTTCCGATCCATGAACAGGGAATATGTCTCCATTTCCTCAGGTCTTCTTTTATTTCCTGAAGTAACGTTTTGTAGTTTTCTTTGTAGAGATCCTTTACATTCTTTGTCAAACTGATTCCTAGGTATTTGATTTTCTGCGGTGCAATTGTGAATGGGATAGTTTCTTTAATGTCCCTTTCTTCTCTTTCGCTGTTTGCATATAGGAAGGCCATTGACTTTTGGGTATTGATTTTGTACCCTGCTACTCTGCTATAGGAATGTATTATTTCTAGGAGCCTCTTGGTAGAGAGTTTTGGGTTTTCCAGGTATAATATCATGTCATCTGCAAATAGTGATAACTTGGCTTCTTCCCTTCCTATCTGGATGCCCTTAATGTCTTTTTTCTTCCCTTATTGCTATGGCAAGTACTTCCAGTACTATATTGAATAGAAGTGGTGAGAGTGGGCAGCCTTGTCTTGTCCCTGAACTTAAGGGGAAGGCTTTCAGTTTTTCACCATTGAGAATGATGCTCGCTGTGGGCTTGTAGTAGACGGCCTGGATTATCTTGAGGAAGGTTCCTTCAATCCCCATTTTACGGAGAGCTTTCATCATGAACTGGTGTTATATCTTGTCAAATGCCTTCTCTGCAACTATTGATATGATCATATGTTTTTTATTTTTCTTTTTGTTGATATGATGTATTATGTTGATTGACTTGCGGATGTTGAACCATCCTTGCATTCCCGGGATGAATCCCACTTGGTCATGGTGTACAATCTTTTTGATGACCCTTTGGATTCTATTTGCTAGTATTTTGTTGAAGATCTGTGTCTTAGGCTCAAGCATTCCTGCGCTTGAAATACTCTCCTCTGAAGGGCGGGTCTCTGCGTGGTGGGTCCTTGTAGGCTGGGTTTCTGACAAGCCAGGCTGGAGACTGGATTAATCTGCGGGTTGGAGACTGGATTAGTCTGCTGGGTGGAGATCTTACCTGCTTCAGAGTTGGATTGTGAAGATCGCTGCCAGCAAGGTGTGGGGGGTTTCTCTGGGCTCTTTCGAGGCTCCATCAGGATGGTAGACTCGGGTCGGAAGTTCCTCTCGTGGTCCATGGAATGCCGGGGGTTCAACAGGGAAAGCTGGTTTCTGCTCTGCTGGATGTACCTTGTGTCTTTTAGGGGGAATCCATGAAACTGTGATCTCACTACATTACTGCCCCCCCATGAATAAAAAGCTTTGATGAGGTGCCAGGCTTTCAAGCAATTTATCATAACAGATTACAGAACATAAATTTATCGTTTAAATTTTTTTTTTTTCAGAGATTGCTTATGGTAGATTTCAACTTCAATAATAATAGGTGTTCAATGTCAAGCACTTACTCCTAAATACTATTTGAATCTGGTTTTAGGTTATTATTAAATTTTTATAATTAGCAAAATGAAAGTACAGGCATAAATCAGTTTCTCTTGTACATACTTCGTGGTTGTATGACTAGATGCAAAATTAGTTACGAATTTGTAATTGGCAATTACTTTTTGTAATACAGAAATACAAGGTTTACTCTCTGAGATTATCTGGCAAATCACTATCACTATCAGTATCCCTGAGGGCTGAACTCAGGACCTCACACATGAAAGAATGTGGCAGATCAAATTACATTTCAAGTTGCTGGTGGATTATCGGCCCTTGAACACATTCTTCAAGTAGTCCCAGTCACTTAAAACAAGTACAACCATTTTGTGCTGCAGAGGATTGAGATGTCATATATTGTCTAGAAATAAAACTAAATATTTTTTTTGTAAACTCAATTACTTGTTTAGTTGCATACCTATCAAACTAGTCATTTGATTTTGAACTGGATGTAACAACAAGCAGATGGAAAAATGAGCTATTTAGGATACATATTGGTATAGGGAATATTGTATAGATTGAAGGTAATAAAGATATTTTGCTTCCTAAGGAAGACAAGGTAGTAATGTATACCTATTGGTTTCTAGGTAAGAACCAAACCTTTAAGAAATGTTTAGTAATATAGAAGGTTGAATCCAAATGCACACATACTTATTATAGAACATGCGTAAGAATCAGTGACAATTAAATTATAAATCATTGGAAGTAAACGGTCATTTTGAACTCTCACACCGGCCTGACTCCACCTCAGGTAACCTACCTCCCTGGGGTGTCCGGCTGGCGGGCGGGGCACCTGGGGCCGTGGTAGAGCCCCCAGGTTTCCACAGAAGGTGGAACTTCAACCCCCAGATGTCTGAGCGGAACCGGAATTAAACGGTCATTTTGAACTCTCACACCACCCTGACTCCACCTCAGAAGGTGGAACTACAACCCCAGAAGTCTGAGCGGAACCGGAATTAAACGGTCATTTTGAACTCTCACACCACCCTGACTCCACCTCAGAAGGTGGAACTACAACCCCCAGAAGTCTGAGCGGAACCGGAAGTAAACGGTCATTTTGAACTCTCACACCGGCCGGCCTGACTCCACCTCAGGTAACCTACCTCCCTGGGGTGTGCAGCTGGCCGGGCGGGCGCCTGGGGCCGTGGTACAGCCCCAGGTCTCAGCAGAAGGTGGAACTACAACCCCCAGAAGTCCGAGCAGAACCGGAAGTAAATGGTCACTTTGAACTCTCACACCGGCCTGACTCCACCTCAGGTAACCTACCTCCCTGGGGTGTGCCGCTGGCTGGGCGGGTGGCCGCTAACATGGCCGCTTATTAATAGAAAAACTAGGAAATTCAACACCAAGGGAAACGTAATACCCTCAAGAAAAAGAAACAGTACACCAGAGGAATCTATCCCTGAACACCACAACACCATGGGGAAACAACGCAGATCCACAGCTCGAAGAACAGATGAAGGAATCGACCCTGAAGACTCAAAAAAGAATACAGATGTGCATGATCTCTCTGACAATGAAATTAAAGAAGAAATTGATAGGATGTTTAAGAAGCTCAACGAAAAAATTGAGCAGATGTCCAATAAAATACAGGAGAACATAAACGAAGCAGTTGAAAGGGCTGTCAATAAACTACGGGAGGAAATGAGAGCAGAAATGAGAACCATGCAAATAGAAATATCATCGCTTAAAAACTCAGTAGACGAAATGAAAAACACAATCGGGGCTCTGAATAGTAGGATGACAGCAGCGGAAGAGAGAATCAGTGAGACTGAAGATGAGCTGCAGAAAGCACTCAGAGATCTACATAAGATGGAAACAGACCGGATAATGGATCAGCAACAAAACAGAGAACAATGGGGTGAAGCCAGGCGGAACAACATAAGAATCATCGGAGTTCCCAGAGGGACAGGAAAGTAACCCCAAGGAAATTAAAACACTTAAAAACATCCTGGCTGAAAAGTTCCCCGAGTTAAAGGACGAAGGCATCCAGATCCAAGAAGCCCGACGCCGTACCAGCAAGAAGAGACCCCAATAGAAAGACCCCAAGACACATCCTAGTCAAAGTAATGGATGCCATAGACAGAGACATCATTCTTCAGGCAGCAAGATCAAAGAAGGAAATTGTATACAAAGGAGCATCCATTCGACTTTCAGCAGACTTCTCAGAAGACACCCCCCAAGCCCGAAGGCAGTAGTGGGATATAGTAAAAAAAACTTAATGAAATGAATGCCTCAGCAAGAATTCTTTATCTGGCTAAACTCTCACTCAGATTTGAAGGAAAGACATACAACTTCTTGGATAAACAACAGCTTAGGAACTTTGTAAAATCAAAACCAACCTTAAAAGAAGGACTGAAAGATCTACTATAAGATGAGACATAACCCAAAAGAACAACCAACCTATTCAGAAAGATGGCACAAAAATCCCATGACAATAATCTCTCTCAAAGTCAATGGTCTAAATGCACCAGTTAAGAGACACAGAGTGGCACAATGGATCAAAAAATTGAATCCGACATTCTGCTGCCTTCAAGAAACACACCTAAACAATCGGAGCAAAGACAGGCTCAAAATAAAAGGCTGGAAAACAATCCTTCATTCAAACAACCCATCCAAAAAGGCTGGGGTAGCCATACTGGTATCTGACAACATAGACTTCAGGCTGAAGAAGGTCAGAAGGGACAGTGAAGGTCACTTCTTAATAGTCAAGGGATGCATATATCAGGAAGAAGTCATGCTATTAAACATATATGCACCCAACGAGGGGCCAGCAAAATACCTAAAACAACTACTAATAGACTTCAAAGAAGTCATTGACAGCAACACAATTGTAGTTGGAGACTTCAACACTGCTCTATCAACCCTGGATAGATCAGCAAGATTGAAACTTACCAAGGAAATACTGGCCCTTAAAGAAGAGACGGAAGAAAGAGGGCTGGTAGACATATACAGGGCATTTCATCCCCAAAAAGCTGAATACACTTTCTTCTCCAGTGCACATGGAACATACTCCAAAATAGATCACATGCTGAGCCATAAATCATACCTCCATAAAATCAAGAAGATTGAAATTGTGCCAACTATGTTTTCAGACCATGAGGCACTGAAAATAGAAGTTAATTGTACACAAAAACGGAGACCAATACCAAGTACCTGGAAACTAAACAGCTCACTGCTGAACAACCAGCAAGTCATAAAAGAAATCAAAGAGGAAATCCAAAGATTCCTGGAAACAAATGAGACTGAAGACAAGAATTCCCAGGACTTGTGGGATACAGCAAAAGCAGTGTTAAGAGGGAAGTTCATAGCTCTTCAAGCATTCATCAGAAAAGAAGAAAAGGCCATCATAAACAGTCTGACTTCACAACTTAAGATCTTAGAGAGTGATCAACAAAAGGAGCCCAACCCAAGCAGAAAGAAAGAAATAATAAAACTTAGAGCAGAAATCAATGAGATGGAATGTCAAAAAACAATCCAGAAGATCAACAAAACCAAAAGCTGGCTTCTTTGAAAAATAAACAAGATTGACAAACCACTTGCAAGACTTGTAAGAAAAGGAAAAGAGAGAACCCAAATAAATAGAATTAGAAATGAAAACGGGAACATCACAACAGAAACCACAGAAATTCAAAAGATCATCAGAGATTACTATGAGAGCCTGTACGCCACGAAACAAGAGAACCTAGAAGAAACGGACAAATTCCTGAATTCCTATAGCTTCCCAAGTCTGCAACAAGAAGATTTGGAATACCTCAACAAACCTATTTCCATCGAGGAAATAGAATCGGTAATCAAAAGTCTCCCCAAACACAAAAGCCCAGGTCCAGATGGATTCACCAGTGAATTCTACAAAACCTTTAAAGAGGACCTACTCCCAATTCTTTTTAAGCTCTTCCAGCAAATTGAAGAAACAGAAACACTCCCAAATAGCTTTTATGAGGCACATATCACCCTGATACCCAAAGCAGACAAAGATGCCACAAAAAGGAAAACTACAGACCAATCTCCCTGATGAATACAGATGCTAAGATCTTCAACAAAATACTAGCAAATAGAATCCAAAGAGTCATCAAAAAGATTATACACCATGACCAAGTGGGATTCATCCCGGGAATGCAAGGATGGTTCAACATCCGCAAGTCAATCAACATAATACATCATATCAACAAAAAAAGAAAAATAAAACCATATGATCATATCAATAGATGCAGAGAAGGCATTTGACAAGATTCAACACCCGTTCATGATGAAAGCTCTCCTAAAATGGGGATTGAAGGAACCTTCCTCAAGATAATCCAGGCCATCTACTACAAGCCCACAGCGAGCATCATTCTCAATGGGGGAAAAACTGAAAGCCTTCCCCTTAAGATCAGGGACAAGATAAGGCTGCCCACTCTCACCACTTCTATTCAATATAGTACTGGAAGTACTTGCCATAGCAATCAGGGAAGAAAAAAGACATTAAGGGCATCCAGATAGGAAGGGAAGAAGCCAAGTTATTACTATTTGCAGATGACATGATATTATACCTGGAAAACCCGAAACTCTCTACCAAGAGGCACCTAGAAATAATACATTCCTATAGCAGAGTAGCAGGGTACAAAATCAATACCCAAAAGTCAGTGGCCTTCCTATATGCAAACAGTGAAAGAGAAGAAAGGGACATTAAAGAAACTATCCCATTCACAATTGCGCCGTAGAAAATCAAATACCTAGGAATCAGTTTGACAAAGAATGTAAAGGATCTCTACAAAGAAAACTACAAAACGTTACTTCAGGAAATAAAAGAAGACCTGAGGAAATGGAGACATTTTCCCTGCTCATGGATTGGAAGGATTAACATTATCAAAATGGTAATACTCCCTAGAGCTTTATACAGATTCAATGTAGTCCCTATAAAGATACCCATGATTTTCTTCAAAGAAACTGAACAAACACTCCTGAAATTTGTATGGAATAATAAAACTCCACGAATAGCTAAAGCAATCATTGGGAAAAAGAAGATGGGAGGTATCACTTTCCCCAACCGTCAAGCTCTACTACAGAGCAGTTGTAATTAAGACAGTGTGGTATTGGTATAGAGACAGACCTGTAGACCTATGGAATAGAACTGAGTATCCTGAAACACATTCTCAAATATACAACCACTTAATCTTCGATAAAGGAGCAAAAAAATATTAAATGGAGCAAAGAAAAGCCTCTTCAACAAATGGTGCTGGGAAAACTGGGCAGCTACATGTAAAAAAATGAACTTAGACCTCCTTCTAACGCCATGCACAAAAGTCAGATCAAAATGGATTCTAGATCTCAACATCAGACATGAATCTATAAGGTACATCGAAGAAAACATAGGAGAAATGCTCTACGACATCGAAACGAAAAGTATCTTTAAAGATGACACACCACTGACCAAGCAAATGGAAGCAAAGATAAACAAATGGGATTATATAAAATTAAAAAGCTTCTGCACCTCAAAAGAAACTGTGACCAAGATACAAAGACAATCCACAGAGTGGGAAAGGATATTCACCCAATACCCATCTGACAAGGGGTTAATATCCAGGATATATCAGGCACTGGTAGCCCTTCACAAGAAAAAACAGCCAACCCCATCAAAAAATGGGGAGAAGAAATGAACAGAAGCTTCCAAAAAAAGAAGAAATTCGAATGGCCAAAAGGCATATGAAAAAGTGCTCTTCATCTTTAATCATCAGGGAGATGCAAATCAAAACAACAATGAGGTACCACCTCACACCACAGAGACTGGCACACATCCAAAACAGCAAGAACAACCGGTGCTGGCGTGGATGTGGGGAAAAAAGGGACTCTCATCCACTGTTGGTGGGAGTGCCGACTGGTCCAGCCCTTTTGGAAAACAATATGGGCATTCCTCCTAAAACTAGATATTGAGCTCCCATTTGATCCAGCAATAGCACTCCTGGGAATATACCTGAGAGACCGAAAAACACATAGCAGAAACACTATCTGTACTTCTTTATTCATCTCTGCGCTATTCACTATAGCTAGAATCTGGAAACAACTTAAATGCCCGAGAACAGAGGACTGGCTAAAGAAACTCGTGGTTCATCTACACTATGGAATACTATGCAGTTGTCAGAAAAGATGAAATTATGAAATTTACCTGCAAATGGATGGACATGGAGACTATCATGCTGAGTGAAATTAGTCAGAAGGAAAAGGACAGATATAGAATGACTGCATTCATTAATAGGATATAAATAGATACCAGTGTTTTACTAAATGTGGGAAATGGTAATGGCAGATTAAAACTCACCATTGAATATACACAAAGAGACTTAAGTGATAAACTCTAAATACCTGCAGGGCTAGCCACAATGTGTAAAATAAGAGGGAGAGAGATGCAGAGACAGAGAGAGAGACAAGAGAGAAAGAGAGGAAACGGGGCTGCCTGCTATTAAGGCAATATGGGGGTGGGCGGTAGGGGGTGGGGTACATTGGTGGTGGAAATGGGGCACTGGTGGAGGGATGGGTGCTGGTATACTGTATTACCAAGAACCAATTATGAACACCTTTGTAATTGTATGTTTCACTGTGGTATAATAAAAAATTTAAAAAAAA
>JAJIBD010021187.1:0-72561 GCA_021461705.1 Cryptotis parvus
AAGGTGGAACTACAACCCCCAGAAGTCCGAGCGGAACCGGAAGTAAACGGTCATTTTGAACTCTCACACCGGCCTGTCTGCATCTCAGGTACCCTACCTCCCTGGGGTGTGTGGCTGGCCGGGCGGGCGCCTGGGGCCGTGGTAGAGCCCCAGGTCTCAGCAGAAGGTGGAACTACAACCCCCAGAAGTCCGAGCGGAACCGGAAGTAAACGGTCATTTTGAACTCTCACACCGGCCTGACTGCATCTCAGGTACCCTACCTCCCTGGGGTGTGTGGCTGGCCGGGCGGGCGGCCGCAACGCGGCCGCTTATTAATAGAAAAACTAGGAATTTCAACACCAAGGGAAGGTAATACCCTCAAGAAAAAAAGAAACCGTACACCAGAGGAATCTATCCCTGAACACCACAACACCATGGGGAAACAACGCAGATCCCCAGCTCGAAGAACAGATGAAGGAATCGACCCTGAAGACTCAAAAAAGAATACAGATGTGCATGATCTCTCTGACAGTGAAACCAGAGAAGAAATTGGTAGGATGTTTAAGGAGCTCAATGAAAAAATTGAGCAGATGTCCAATAAAATACAGGAGAACATAAACGAAGCAGTTGAAAGGGCTGTCAATAAACTACGGGAGGAAATGAGAGCAGAAATGAGAACCATGCAAATAGAAATATCATCGCTTAAAAACTCAGTAGACGAAATGAAAAACACAATCGGGGCTCTGAATAGTAGGATGACAGCAGCGGAAGAGAGAATCAGTGAGACTGAAGATGAGCTGCAGAAAGCACTCAGAGATCTACATAAGATGGAAAAAGACCGGATAATGGATCAGCAACAAAACAGAGAACAATGGGACGAAGCCAGGCGGAACAACATAAGAATCATAGGAGTCCCAGAGGGACAAGAAAGTAACCCCAAGGAAATTAAAACAGTTAAAAACATCCTGGCTGAAAAGTTCCCCGAAAGTTAAAGGATGAAGGCATCCAGATCCAAGAAGCCCGACGCGCACCAGCAAGAAGAGACCCCAATAGAAAGACCCCAAGACACATCCTAGTCAAAGTAATGGATGCCATAGACAGAGACATAATTCTTCAGGCAGCAAGATCAAAGAAGGAAATTGTATACAAAGGAGCATCCATTCGACTTTCAGCAGACTTCTCAGAAGACACCCTCCAAGCCCGAAGGCAGTGGTGGGATATAGTGAAAAAACTTAATGAAATGAATGCCTCAGCAAGAATTCTTTATCCGGCTAAACTCTCGCTCAGATTTGAAGGACAGATATACAACTTCTTGGATAAACAACAGCTTAGGAACTTTGTAAAATCAAAACCAACCTTAAAAAGAAGGACTGAAAGATCTACTATAAGACGAGACATAACCCAAAAGAACAACCAACCTATTCAGAAAGATGGCACAAAATCCCATGACAATAACTCTCTCAATGTCAATGGTCTAAATGCACCAGTTAAGAGACACAGAGTGGCACAATGGATCAAAAAAATTGAATCCGACATTCTGCTGCCTGCAAGAAACACACCTGAACAATCGGAGCAAAGACAGGCTCAAAATAAAAGGCTGGAAAACAATCCTTCATTCAAACAACCCATCCAAAAAGGCTGGGGTAGCCATACTGGTATCTGACAACATAGACTTCAGGCTGAAGAAGGTCAGAAGGGACAGTGAAGGTCACTTCTTAATAGTCAAGGGATGCATATATCAGGAAGAAATCACGCTATTAAACATATATGCACCCAACGAGGGGCCAGCAAAATACCTAAAACAACTACTAATAGACTTCAAAGAAGACATTGACAGCAACACAATTGTAGTTGGAGACTTCCAACACTGCTCTATCAACCCTGGATAGATCAACAAGATTGAAACTTACCAAGGAAATACTGGCCCTTAAAGAAGAGATGGAAGAAAGAGGGCTGGTAGACATATACAGGGCATTTCACCCCCAAAAAGCTGAATACACTTTCTTCTCCAGTGCCCATGGAACATACTCCAAAATAGATCACATGCTGAGCCATAAATCATACCTCCATAAAATCAAGAAGATAGAAATTGTGCCAACTACTTTTTCAGACCATGAGGCACTGAAAATAGAAGTTAATTGTACACAAAAACGGAGACCAATACCAAGTACCTGGAAACTAAACAGCTCACTGCTGAACAACCAGCAAGTCATAAAAAGAAATCAAAGAGGAAATCCAAAGATTCCTGGAAACAAATGAGACTGAAGACACGAATTACCAGAACTTGTGGGATACAGCAAAAGCAGTGTTAAGAGGCAAGTTCATAGCTCTTCAAGCATTTATCAGAAAAGAAGAAAAGGCCATCATAAACAGTCTGACTTCACAACTTAAGATCTTAGAGAGTGATCAACAAAAGGAGCCCAACCCAAGCAGAAAGAAAGAAATAATAAAACTTAGAGCAGAAATCAATGAGATGGAATGTCAAAAACAATCCAGAAGATCAACGAAACCAAAAGCTGGTTCTTTGAAAAAATAAACAAGATTGACAAACCACTTGCAAGACTTGTAAGAAAAGGAAAAGAGAGAACCCAAATAAATAGAATCAGAAATGAAAACGGGGACATCACAACAGAAACCACAGAAATTCAAAAGATCATCAGAGATTACTATGAGAGCCTGTACGCCACAAAACAAGAAAAACCTAGAAGAAATGGACAAATTCCTGAATTCCTATAGCTTCCCAAGTCTGCAACAAGAAGATTTGGAATACCTCAACAAACCTATCTCCATCGAGGAAATAGAATCAGTAATCAAAAAGTCTCCCCAAACACAAAAGCCCAGGTCCAGATGGATTCACCAGTGAATTCTACAAAACCTTTAAAGAGGACCTACTCCCAATTCTTTTTTAAGCTCTTCCAACAAATTGAAGAAACAAAAACACTCCCAAATAGCTTTTACGAGGCACATATCACCCTGATACCCAAAGCAGACAAAGATGCCACCAAAAAGGAAAACTACAGACCAATCTCCCTGATGAATACAGATGCTAAGATCTTCAACAAAATACTAGCAAATAGAATCCAAAGAGTCATCAAAAAGATTATACACCATGACCAAGTGGGATTCATCCCGGGAATGCAAGGATGGTTCAACATTCGCAAGTCAATCAACATAATACATCATATCAACAAAAAAGAAAAATAAAAACCATATGATCATATCAATAGATGCAGAGAAGGCATTTGACAAGATCCAACACCCGTTCATGATGAAAGCTCTCCGTAAAATGGGGATTGAAGGAACCTTCCTCAAGATAATCCAGGCCATCTACTACAAGCCCACAGCGAGCATCATTCTCAATGGGGAAAAACTGAAAGCCTTCCCCTTAAGATCAGGGACAAGACAAGGCTGCCCACTCTCACCACTTCTATTCAATATAGTACTGGAAGTACTTGCTATAGCAATCAGGGAAGAAAAAGACATTAAGGGCATCCAGATAGGAAGGGAAGAAGCCAAGTTATCACTATTTGCAGATGACATGATATTATACCTGAAAACCCGAAACTCTCTACCAAGAGGCTCCTAGAAATAATACATTCCTATAGCAGAGTAGCAGGGTACAAAATCAATACCCAAAAGTCAATGGCCTTCCTATATGCAAACAGCGAAAGAGAAGAAAGGGACATTAAAGAAACTATCCCATTCACAATTGCGCCGCAGAAAATCAAATACCTAGGAATCAGTTTGACAAAGAATGTAAAGGATCTCTACAAAGAAAACTACAAAACGTTACTTCAGGAAATAAAAAGAAGACCTGAGGAAATGGAGACATATTCCCTGCTCATGGATCGGAAGGATCAACATTATCAAAATGGTAATACTCCCTAGAGCTTTATACAGATTCAATGTGGTCCCTATAAAGATACCCATGATGTTCTTCAAAGAAATTGAACAAACACTCCTGAAATTTGTATGGAATAATAAAACTCCACGAATAGCTAAAGCAATCCTTGGGAAAAAGAAGATGGGAGGTATCACTTTCCCCAACCTCAAGCCTCTACTACAGAGCAGTTGTAATTAAGACAGTGTGGTATTGGTATAGAGACAGACCTGTAGACCTATGGAATAGAACTGAGTATCCTGAAACACATTCTCAAATATACAACCACTTAATCTTCGATAAAGGAGCAAAAAAATATTAAATGGAGCAAAGAAAGCCTCTTCAACAAATGGTGCTGGGAAAACTGGGCAGCTACATGTAAAAAAATGAACTTAGACCTCCTTCTAACGCCATGCACAAAAGTCAGATCAAAATGGATTCTAGATCTCAACATCAGACATGAATCTATAAGGTACATCGAAGAAAACATAGGAGAAACGCTCTACGACATCGAAACGAAAAGTATCTTTAAAGATGACACACCACTGACCAAGCAAATGGAAGCAAAGATAAACAAATGGGATTATATAAAACTAAAAAGCTTCTGCACCTCAAAAAGAAACGGTGACCAAGATACAAAGACAATCCACAGAGTGGGAAAGGATATTCACCCAATACCCATCTGACAAGGGGTTAATATCCAGGATATATCAGGCACTGGTAGCACTCCACAAGAAAAAACAGCCAACCCCATCAAAAAAATGGGGAGAAGAAATGAACAGAAGCTTCCAAAAAAGAAGAAATTCGAATGGCCAAAAGGCATATGAAAAAGTGTTCTTCATCTTTAATCATCAGGGAGATGCAAATCAAAACAACAATGAGGTACCATCTCACACCACAGAGACTGGCACACATCCAAAACAGCAAGAACAACCAGTGCTGGCATGGATGTGGGGAAAAAGGGACTCTGATCCACTGTTGGTGGGAGTGCCGACTGGTCCAGCCCTTTTGGAAAACAATATGGGCATTCCTCCGAAAAACTAGATATTGAGCTCCCATTTGATCCAGCAATAGCACTCCTGGGAATATACCCGAGAGACCGAAAAACACATAGCAGAAACACTATCTGTACTTCTTTATTCATCTCTGCGCTATTCACTATAGCTAGAATCTGGAAACAACCTAAATGCCCGAGAACAGAGGACTGGCTAAAGAAACTGTGGTTCATCTACACTATGGAATACTATGCGGCTGTCAGAAAAGATGACATTATGAAATTTACCTGCAAATGGAGGGACATGGAGACTATCATGCTGAGTGAAATTAGTCAGAAGGAAAAGGACAGATATAGAATGACTGCATTCATCAATACGACATAAATAGATACCAGTGTTTTACTAAATGTGGGAAATGGTAATGGCAGATTAAGACTCACCATTGAATATACACAAAGAGACTTAAGTGATAAACTCTAAATACCTGCAGGGCTAGCCACAATGTGTAAAATAAGAGGCAGAGAGATGCAGAGACAGAGAGAGAGACAGAGAGAGAAAGAGAGGAAACTGGGGTACCTGCTATTAAGGCAGCATGGGGGTGGGCAGGAGGGGGTGGGGTACATTGGTGGTGGAAATGGGGCACTGGTGGAGGGATGGGTGCTGGTATACTGTATTACCAAGAACCAATTATGATCACCTTTGTAATTGTATGTTTCACTGTGGTATAATAAAAAATTAAAAAAAAAAAAGAAATAAAGAACCTGCCATGGAGGAGGGCTGGGGGAGGGGGAGGGAACCGGGGACATTGGTGGTGGTAGATGGGCACTGGTGGCGGGATGGGTGCTGGAACACTGTATGACCAAAACCCAAATATGAACTTTTTAAATTGTCTATCTTTGTAATTGTAAAAATAAAAAATTAAAAAAAATTCCATCAGGTCATGGTAATGAGGTCTATAATTGTTACTGTTTTTTGACATATCAAATAAGACATAGGTAGCTTGCCAGGCTCTGCCATGCGAATGGCATACTCTTGTAATCACCTGTTATCTCCAGCATTTATTGATGAACTGTGCTGCTGCTTATAATCAGCTCTTCTGCAGGGTGGAGTTCTCAAGAGAGAGGAGAGTCCGGATGTGGAAAATGATGGCCCTCATGGATTGCGGAGTCTTCTGGCTTCTTGCGAGGCTCTGCTGGGGTGGCAGGGCAAATCCATTTTTGTTAAAGGGTGCAATAAAAAGGATACCACAGTGAGCGATACTCCGGGCTGGCTCCTGGGTCTCCTGAGAACATATGCAGTGCCAGGGATCAACCATACCATACCCTCCAGCAATCTCCACCCTGTAGTTAAAATTATTATATTCCCCCTTCCTGTTCCTCACTTAATATATGAGAAGTTAGGTTCTAGTATATTAAACAGACTATTATGTGAAATATCTGTAATTATTCGTCATCAAAATGTGGTTATTAGTGCCCATATATTTATTTGTCTGTGGATTAATACATCCATGAAGACTCAGGAATATTGGTGCCTCTTTGTGTTGGTTGATGTTTGCCTTAGGTAGACTTCTATTAGTTTGTGTATGTGTGTGTATTGTAGATTAAAATATGCTTCCACACTTTATTTCGTCAGACTATAGGCTCACCTTTTTATTATCTGATTTGCTATGTAAGCATAGTTCAATTGCAGGGTACAAGTATAGAAGCTTTCAAAATTATTTATTAATATTTTCTGAGAAGCAACATTATTAATTATGTGCAGTTGTACATTTAGTTTATCTTGCCTTTGATCTAATAGATTCCATTATTTTACCAAAGTATCTTGGATCAGCAATTTTTAACCACTCAGGGATATTAATGAACATTATTAATTAGAACAATACCCAAATTTTACTTGTTATTTCGATTTTTATTTTATGTATCTTCTCGCCATAATGTGTGCAAAATCGATTTTTTAATAAAACATTTACCTGATTTAAATTTCTCTTGTGTCACATTTTTTCTACCCTCAATTATTAGGGAAAAGACTATCTCTGAAGATGTGAGGTTTGAGATGACAAATTAATAGACTAACTCTTTTTGCTTTTTGGGTCACATCCGGCGATGCTCAGGGGGCTTTTCCTGGCTCTGCACTTCTGCACTCAGGAATTACTCCTGGCGGTGCTCGGGGGGACCATATGGGGATGCCGGGGATCAAACCCAGGCCGGCACAGTCCGGCCGCATGCAAGGCAAACGCCCTACCCGCTGGGCTATCGCTCCGGCTCCATGGACTAACTCTTTTTATTGACCTATGTCAAAAACAATATGTCAATATGTTGTTGAGATCTAGCACCAACTTTATTGAAGTATGAAAAGAAGTTTTAAGAAGTGATTTGGGTCATATTCTATAAAAAAGCCTTTCTTTATTAGCTCTTATAAACTGATCCCCATTTGAATATATTTCCCTCCATTCTAATCTGAAGTGTACCTCCTACGGTTCTTCTTTGACTCAAACGATTTTGAAATAAAATCTCTGCCTATATATGCACTAGACTGTGAAAAATAAATTCTTGCTTATTGACATTTTGCCACATAATTTGCACTTATTATTAAGCAATATTTAAACTTGTCCTATATAAAGTAAAACTTCACTGTACTTATTTACAAGGAATGAACTACACGTGCACAAACATTAAGTAACTTGCACACATTTACACAGCTTCAGAGATACAGATAAAATCACACGCCCATCTTACAGAGGTAAGTATTAGAATAACATACCAGGCAGGTATTTAGACTAAAAGACATGTTTGTAATATTTTATTGATAGATTTCTTTTGAGGCAAATTTTAGCATAAAATTTAGTTTGTATACCAGGGCAGAGAAATAGTATAGCAGGAGATAAGGCACTTGCCTTATAGGCAATGAACCAAGGTTCAATTCTTGGTACTTCTCTGTGTTCTCAGGCCACCAGGAGTGATTCCTCAGCCAGGAGTTGATCCTGAGCATAAACAGGTGTGTGTGTGTGTGTTTGTGTGTTTGTGTGTGTGTCTGTGTATGTGTCTGTGGGCACATGTGTGTGTGCTTGTTGAATATATGACAACTGATCTTATACTTTTTAATATTTCCCTCATAAACATGCTTTACTATACCCATCTTGGTCTTTCAATATCTTTCCAAGAAAGAAAGCTTAACATTTGGTCCTTTTTGACCAGAGTGTGCTTTAAAAAATGTTTTATTATATAACTGTAGGATATACAATTACAAAGATGTTCATGATTGGATTTTAGTCATGCCTTGTTCCAGGACCTGCCTCTTCACCAATGTCCTATTTCCACCACCAATGTGCCCAAATTCCCTCCCCCATCCCCCAGCCTACCTCTATAGCTCTATAGCAGGTACATTTCCTCTCTCTCTCTGTCTCTCTCTCATATCTTACACATTGTGGCTTACTCTACAGAGTATAGGGATTATGTAAATCCCTTTGCATACATTCAATGCTCAGTTCTAATGTGGCGTTACCATTTTCCACAATTAGTAGAACACTAGTATATTTATATTCCACTAATGAATGCAGTGACTCTTTATTCGTACTTTACCTTCTGGCTAATTTCAGTGTGCTTCTTAGTCTTCCCATTTCCAGCTTCCATCAGTGGTACACCTACTTAAGTTGCTGAATCAGAGAAATGTGGGGCATTTTTTTTTTCTCCTAAAGGAGATTGCTCATTCTTAGCTTGAACATCTCAAATAAATATATTCAAATTTATAAAACATACATTGGGGGCTATACAATCTTAAGAATTATGGTCATTCTATTGTTCTTCATTCCTCCACTATAATTTTTATAGCAATCACTTCTATCTCTGATGCACTAAATTGTGTGACTCCCCACATTTAAAGTCCTAATCTTAAATCAAGTTATAGTTTGAGATAGGGCCTCTTAGAAGAATAATGTCAAATGTGGTCATGTGAAGTCAGATGTTTCATTCCTTTTCCTGGTTCCTTTTAAAAGGAGAATAAGAAACTTCTGAAAACCTTTTCTTTCTCATGTTTTGAAAAACATCTAGAAGACAACACAGCACCAAGTCACCACCTTCCAGTCAAGGATAATTAATCCGGAAACCAAACCTTTTAACAACTGGACCTTGAAGATTTAGTCTTCAGGATGGTGAGGAAATAACTTTGTTTATAAACACCATGTCTCTGGTACTGTTATAATGGCAGCTTTAGCCAACACCGACATTATCTAATAGCAAGCTCTGTATTTGTTTTTATGTGTGTCTTCTAGATTATGAACCCTTTGAGAAAAAGGAAGGAAACATATCATACCATTGTTATGTGATATGTTAGGTGGTCAACAAAATTTTGTTGAAAATATAATAAAAATTGCTAAAAAATATAATCAATATTACTTGAGTGTAATTATTTAATTTATCAAAAATATAATCAATATCAATTGAGAACAATTATATTATCAATTGTATCTAACTCAAATCATCGTGAACACATAGTATCAGATCCTTAGGTGCCAACTTGTTCATATATTTCACCAAAAGTTAATAGTTCTCCTATAAAACAGTCAAACTTATGAAAGAGGACATTTTATACATGCACATTGTCATTCTTCAGAAGGGAATTCCTCTAGTGATTTAACATTTCGTGGTTGTATAACCATCCTCCAGCAGTCCAGTACAAAGATAAGAATGCTAAATCCAAAATCCATAGTAATAGGCTTCCAGAAAATCTTGGCATTATGAAAAATGAAATTTCATTTCAGTTATGAATCTCATTTTATCCAGTATCTCATTTTGTCAATCCTTTTATCAATTATTTTTTTTTTGCTTTTTGTGTCACTGCCAGCAATGCTCAGGGTTACTCCTGGTTCTTTGCTCAGTAATTACTCCTTAGCTGTGCTCTGGGGACCATATGGGATGCCAGGGATCGAACCTTGGTGGGCTGCATTCAAGGGAAAATGTCCTACCTGCTGTACTATTGCTCCGGTCCCTATTAAATTTTTATAATTTAATCTACGACGACTGTAACACATAGCATATCAACATTAAGTTAATCTTTTATGAGAGTAAATAAATAAATGACTCCTCATATCTTTTTACTCTCACATAGAACTTAAGTTATTTTAATGTTTGTTTATTTTACAGGTTCTTGAGCTACGCTCCTAGGTTTTTTGTGTTCTCTCCCTGACAATTCTTGGCCATCCCAATACAACAATTTTATAGCTAGTGCCTGGGAATTGAGTGCTGTTGGGACCCTGTGGTGACAAGAATTTACTGAGATATTTTGTTGATGCTTGGGTGCTTCCAGAACTACACCACAAAATGCTCAGGGAGCTGGGTATTTAACGTAGATCAGTTGTGTGCAAAAGTTTTATCTTCTCTGACCCCAACAACTCTTTTATATTGCTTTCTCGGGGAATATTATATGCATCAATTTTTTGGGGGTATACACTCTACTTTTCTATTCTATTTTTTGCATTTCTCTATTTGTGTAATATCACTATTCTTTCAACTTTGAGGTTTTAAATCTATCATTCTCCCAACTCAGAACACAACAAAATTATCTATCAAAGTTCATCAATAATTCATTTGCTTTTTGGTGGTGGTTCAGGTGGTGGAAGGGGTGGTAGAGTAGGACTTGGGCCACATTGGCTGTGCCCTGGACTTAGCTCCTATCTTTGCTCATGGATCATTCCAAGTGGCGCTCAGGGGACTACGTACAATGCTGTATACTTAACTAGGACCATCCATAAGCAAGACATTATTTCCCACCCCTATACTACCTTTCTGACCCCTAATCACCCATGTTTTCTAACTTTGCATAGTCTCCTTGAATTTCCTTGATGCTTTATAACTCTCTCTTATTGACTCACCATTATGGTGCACAGTCTTTTTCTTTTTACTGCCTTCGTTATCTAGTGCTTTTCTGACGATTCTACATAGAACCTGTCCCTGATGACTTCTTAATTGATTCTTTCCCTTCTAGTAATGGTCTGTGAACTTTTCCTTATCTTCTTAATTTTCTCAACCCACATTTCCTTGGGTCGTGCACCCAAGGAAATGTATGATAACAGCCAAAGTATGATCATTCCTGAATCTGTTAATCACCTTGTTGAATACTTTACCAACATGAACATTTAGATATAACTATTATCATAGTTATTGATATATCATATATATCATAGATGGTGTGTGTATCTTCTTTGTAGTCACAACAGCTATTTTTAGGATATGCCTCAATATTCTCATTTTCCTTCTATTTTATTGTTTTCATTTTTCACACACAAGGCTATTGATTTTATATTATCATATGTTAATTAATTTGGTATTTATGTGATCAGACAATGAAAACAAAGAATGAGTTTATCCACGGCACCTAAATATTCATTGCATACTTCAGAAGCAACTCTTTTTTTTTCCAGTATTTTTTTTTATTATACCACCGTGAAACATACAATTACAAAGGTGTTCATAATTGGTTCTTGGTAATACAGTATTCCAGCACCCATCCCTCCACCAGTGCCCCATTTCCACCACCAATGTATCCCTCCCCTCCCGTCCCCCAGGCCGCCTTAATAGCAGGTACCCCAGTTTCCTCTCTTTCTCTCTCTCTCTCTCTCTGTCTCTGCATCTCTCTCCCTCTTATTTTACACATTGTGGCTAGCCCTGCAGATATTTAGAGTTTATCACTTAAGTCTCTTTGTGTATATTCAGTGGTGAGTTTTAATCTGCCATTACCATTTCCCATATTTATTAAAACACTGGTATCTATTTATATCCTATTAATGAATGCAGTCATTCTATATCTGTCCTTTTCCTTCTGACTAATTTCACTCAGCATGATAGACTCCATGTCCATCCATTTGCAGGTAAATTTCATAATTTCATCCTTTCTGACAGCCGCATAGTATTCCATAGTGTAGATGAACCACAGTTTCTTTAGCCAGTCCTCTATTCTCGGGCATTTAGGTTGTTTCCAGATTCTAGCTATAGTGAATAAGCAGAGATGAATAAAGAAGTACAGATAGTGTTTCTGCTATGTGTTTTTCGGTCTCTCGGGTATATTCCCAGGAGTGCTATTGCTGGATCAAATGGGAGCTCAATATCTAGCTTTCGGAGGAATACCCATATTGTTTTCCAAAAGGCTGGACCAGTCGGCACTCCCACCAGCAGTGGATGAGAGTCCTTTTTTTCCCCACATCCATGCCAGCACCGGTTGTTCTTGCTGTTTTGGATGTGTGCCAGTCTCTGTGGGGTGAGATGGTACCTCATTGTTGTTTTGATTTGCATCTCCCTGATGATTAAAGATGAAGAGCATTTTTTCATATGCCTTTTGGCCATTCGAATTTCTTCTTTTTGGAAGCTTCAGAAGCAACTCTTAAATGTACTTATTTTGCAGTAAGAACTCAGATTTCTCTGTCACCTGTCTCCTGATCAATGAATGCTAAGCCTTATTTGGCTTTTAATTTTTATGCAGTTCCAGCCACTGGTATAATAACACCTTTTGTCAGAGTTCTGAAGAAGTGCTCAGACTGGAAAGCTAGCTGAAGGATTGGTTGAATGTCAGACATTTAAAGCAAACCCGGTGAGTCAATCCATTCCCAAAGAGATTCCATAATCACAACTTATCCTTGAAGCCACCAGGAGAAGAAGAACTAAGCTTTAACTGGATAAATATTTGATGAAATTAATATTAGGGTTATTAAAATATTTATCACAGAAAAGAAAAAGTCCATTTTTATCACTACAAGAAGTCACTTCAGTTGCTTGACAGCACTGAGTAAGTTAAGCTGAGGAATGAAGTAGCTGGAGGATAACTCTGCCTAATCATTCCTCTTCTCCCGTACCCCCTACCTCCTGAGTCATCACGACACATCCATCAGCCTCAGTTGGCTGTCTATCTTCTTCCTCTCTTAATCATACACATACCAAATAAGAGATGATATATGTATTTAATTCCTGGAAGAGATGGTTACAGATAGAGATTTCTGGAGAGACAAAAGGGCAATTGTAAAAGAATAGTTGAAGGAGGTTGAGGTGGGTGTGAAGAAATTAAAGATTTATTTCTTTTGTTTTAACTAATTTCTCAGAAATCTTGTATCATCTGTTCACAACTAAGAAGGGTATAATAAAACAGATGTAAAATTTTGAGTCCAAACCTATGAGAAATGGAAGTCCAGAGATGTAAGTCATAGTGATAACATGTAGGACTCTTCCAATTTTTATTCTAGTTCATCATGTCCCTTGGGTGAAATAATTATATTCTATGTAGGATCCATTTTCCAAGTATATGACATTTGCTCATTTTCTTTCCACTTGGTCATTACTTTTTTGAAAATATCTCTTGCATTCATGACAAATTTCATAGTCAGCTAAATCAGTCATACATTTCGATTTCTTGAAAATTTTCACACTGGACATGAAACATGCTTTTCATTTTAGTTTCCTCTGTGACAATCAACTATCTTACATTAAAAAGAAATGAGTTGGCACCAGATCGTCTTCAAGTTCCTATACTATAAATTCAATTCCTATAGTATAACTTACTAGTACAGAAAAAATGTTTAACTTGTTTTTTCTGGGATACTGGGGAAGGTCAACTGGTTTGTTGTATTTGCTCATGTCCTTAGTTTAGAGTCCTTAAATAAACCTAGTTCAAGTTATCTGTAAGACAAACCAAGAAAACACAGTTATTAAGATACAGCACCAACTCAGTCAACCTGGGTGAGTAAAGTTCAAAACAATTTGGAACCATCTAAGTTTAATTCCAAGTTTTCTTTATTTTTCTTATAACATTTATCAATTTACACAGTAACTAACTTTATTTATTTAATTGCAACCTTTTTTCCTTCTTTTGGGTCATATCCAGTGATGCTCACTATGAGTTACTCCTAGTGGTGCTTTGGGGACCATGTAGGATGACAGAGATTGAACTGGGGTCAGCTACATGCAAGACAACAGCCCTATCTGCAATATGAACGTTCCTGCCCCAGTGACCAACAATTTATCTACTCTAGAATTTATCTGGTTTATATCCACTCCTGCTGTGTGTCTTGTTATATTTCTGTGCAACTCAGACCATTGTTCTCCCCTAAATATCCCTGCTTCTTCTAAGTTTTATGTTACCATCACAAACTTTCTGAATAGTTAAGTTTAAAATGGCCTCAGCTTTAAATTTTTATTTTTTATTCACTCCTGTCCCAAAGCTGAATTGTGCCCGACTCCAACTACTCATACACTGTTCCATATAAACACTTAATTCCTCAAATTATTAACTGCAGATATTTGGTTAGCTGAAATGGAACCGAAATATACTGCTGCCTCATGCATCTCTTTTGACAAATGCATCAATTACATCTATTATGAGTCAGTTTTTCTAATGACATGAACATTCCACTTCCTAATACAAAAAATACCTCCATGGAGAACATTTTGTCAAATGCTCTTTATGGACTCTGTATAAATGTTCTGTCTGTTAGAGTTTGGTGCCTTGTGGTTGGGTTTTTGTACAGAATATCATAAGAATAAAAGTAAGGAGACTCTAGAATACTTTTCTGGAATCTGTAGATTAAAAAAATAGCATAGCCTTTTTAAGCTCTTTCTTGTTAGCTGACATCAGTTCCTTTTGGATAGGACAAAAATCTCTGATTACTTGGATTTAAATCGAGTTGCTCTCAGAGTTTGAATTCCATCTACTTTCCTTGCCACATTTCCACCTGTATCTGTAAATCAGCAAGAGCTTATCAAATTATCCTCATTCCTGGCTTTCTCTATTTCTGGGGGCAGCACCAGCCAGAGAAAATGATTACAATTTGAAGGGGTTTTATGTATTTAAGTCTCATACTCCTGCAATCTGGGTACTTGCCTGTTTCCCCCTGAAGAATTACTAAATGCAATAATAAGAAGTAAGTTAGTATTAAAAATTAAAGCAATTAATGCTTGATGATGATGTGAAGGTTGGAGAAAATGTTTGAAATGTTTCCACTCTTCTTGGAAAATTTTCTCACATTGTCATCTGAAGTTAGTCACAAATAAAGAAGAAATTATCTTTTCCTACTTTCAAACCATTCAAGGTTTCTGGACTCACAACAACTATTTCTCGGACTCGACTATTTTCAGCCTTTCATGGCATGCCCAGGGTGCAGATGATTGTAGTAGAGCCATAAAACAGTATAGTGGTGCCTATAGTTAAAACGCTTTATGTACCTCATCTAATCTAAAAGCTTATTTTAGCATTCTGGTAGATCAGCAAGAGATTGGAACTCACAGTTACACAGTGTTCTGTCTATTTGGGAGTATATAAAATCAGTCTTATTTGTTCTTGCTTACCAGTTCAGAGCCTGCCCCTAGAGGTATTGCATGTGTGCCTGTGGTGCTCAGCTGCGTCAGCAGGTGGAAGACAGGATACAGGCTTGTTTACCCAGGGCTCTGCCCCATGGACCCCTGGATGGTTGATGGTCTGACAGAAAAGACTGGGCCCCCTGGGATGAACCCAGAGCCACAACAGAGCCTGGCAAGCAACCTGTGGTGTATTCAATATGCCAAAACAAAAAACAATAATGGACCTCATTCCCAATGAATGGAGACTTTACTGCTGACCACTGAAGCAAATTGATGGACAATCGGAAAGACAACTGACAAGTGACTTTCATATTGTGTTCATAATGATGTATATAAAATAATATAATAGACCTGTGCGTACCCAGAACTAACCTGAAGTTATTACCAATTTTGCTGTTCTGTCATACTGTATCATCTAAATTCACAAATTTTATACTAGGTAATTTTAAATCAAAACCTATATTTCAAGGGAATTTTGTGCTTGTTGCTTATTTTATTTTGTTTTAGAACCATAAATGGAAGGGCTGAGGGCTTGCTCATGTCTCAATGCTGAAGCACATATATGCAGAGCTGAGGATTAAACCAGGGTCCATTATATGCAAGACCAGCACTTGAACTCCTGAACCTCTCTGGTCCCATATATCAAATTTTTTAGGAACTGGGCTAGTACCCAGAGTTTCATTAAAGTCTCTCTTCACTATACTTTTTCAAATGAAATAGGGATATCATCAAATAATATTAATTCCCAATACATATTTAAATTTTATAACTATTTTCATGATTGATTCCACGGCTCAAGTAAGGCCTACATATTTCTCTTGCTGCATATTTAATACTATTCTATTTTATTGTTAAGGTATCCATCTTTTAAAATGTCATTGATTTTTATCACACTTTCCAATATGGCTGACTTCTTACCCTGTTTTCTCTATCTTCATTCTCTGTTCACTGTGTTTTCAATGCTACTAGGGTTTTAAGTAGACAAAACGGAACATTTTTAAAAAGTTAATGTGTACACAAGTTAATGTGCATGCACATGATATTTTCACTTTAAATTTAAGATTGAGAAATTTAAGATAAATTTAAGATTTTACATAACTTTCCTAATTTTGTAGTTATGCATCTATTATGTTGACAATCTTGATTCTTAATCAAGAAAATTTACATTAGATATTTGTATATATACATATGCATCTGTATATAAAACCACTTAAAACAGTATCAATATTACTGGTAATAAGACTATTGAATTTGATTTAAATATTATTTTTTGTAGTTTCCTAAGATTGCATACATCAGTAGCAAAATAAAATAATTTGCTTTATAATACTGCTGAAAGTAACTTTGTTTTTATTTATGGTACCCCCAGCTTAATAAGAAGTATAAATTATTTATTAAATAATTATTTTAATTTGATTTGGTTTTAATATTTTAAATATTTAAGTGACTTTAAAAGCAACTTACAAGTTAGCTACATTGTTTCCTTTCCTCTTCTTCCATTAACCCTCTCTAGTATTATACTTAATCATTTTTATTAGGTTTGGTTTATCCTTCCATTATTTCTGTGTATGTGTGTGTGTGTGTGTGCCATTTATATAGCTCCCTTAAGAAAACAAATGGCATGCTATATATTCTCTTCATTTCCCTATTCCTCCCAGGCATAAAATCATGTAGGTTTAAGATATTTCATCATCCCTGTAAAAATATTTTACATAGTCTTTTGGTACACTACTTCAATGTACCAATGAGAAAATCAATATGGTCTGTTGATACAGCCCATTACTATATAGTATATATGCATGCAGAGTTTTTGTAATTACAAATATCACAATTCTATTTTATTACAAAGAAAAATTAATTGTGGGTTTGAGATATAGTACAGCATGTAGAGCATATGTCTTGCACTTTAGTTGACCTGGTTTTGATCCTTGGCATGTCCCTGAGCATACTCTTAGCTCTGCACCTAGAAATCACTTCTGGGTGCGGAGCTAAGAGTATGCCCTGAGCACAGCTGGGTGTGGCCCCCAAACCAAAAAAAATCTATAAAACATAATAAAACATGTGCATATGTCATTTTACATTTTAACTGTCCAATTTTTAGAAAACTTCTGTAATGGTAATATAATTCATTCAATTTCTCTCTATCAACCTTTTCAAATATCTCTTTCTCAGAGAATGATTACCTATTACATTGGATGAACTTTTGTGGATTTCCACTTCAGAATATTGAATATCTGCAGAAAATACTTTCACACATCAAGCTTGCTATATTTTATCATTATTTTGGTCACATATTGAACTCCAAAATTCCCATAAATTGTAACATGATCAACTCATCTACTACCATATTCTTTTTGCCTTAAAATCATATCACAGAATTACTCCTCTTGAAACATAGTCAGATACAGTCACAGAGCTATTGACATGTGGCATAAGTCAGTATTATTATTAAGATGAAATATAACATCTCTGTTAGGCAAAACCCATCACGTTTTACATTATAAAGTTTATCTGATAGACTCATCATTAAATTGATTATAAGATAAAAATATAATAAAAATACTTTCTGAATTAAATTTGGTCAAATTGAATTGATTCTTGTGAGCCATCAGTATATTCTGTTGAGTTCTTAGTTATGAGCAAACCTATCTTTCTAAAGCATAAGCATAGTTATTTTCAATGTGTTTCTTATCAAACAAAAATAACAAAGAATATGCAAAAATAATATCAATCACAACATAATCAGATGGGAATAGTAACATTTGAAGATATCTTCCCTACATTGTTGCACTGGTAATATAAAGACAAAAATATATTTCAAAAATTCTATAAAACAGCATAGACACCATAGACACATAACCATGTACTTTTCATAGTGTCTATGGTGACCCAAATCAGAATTAGTATAATTAAAATAAAAACCAACATAATATGTTTTCCAGGCTCTGCTTATAGTCACTTTCTAGTTATGTGTAGTATACATGCCACTGAGCGAAAAGAGATAGTAACAAGGATTACCAGATAATTGATAGGATTGAATCTCTAATTATTAAAATATTATTATTGAGCATGTACTTTTCAATTTAATTGCTTACATAAAATTAAAACAAAAACAATAAAATGGCAATTTTAAAATCACAAAGAGATAGGTAAACGTTTTGGTAATTGATCTCTATATCGTTATTATAGATTCAAATTATGATCCTTCTGTCAGGCTTTTAACATACACTATGATTTTCTAAAAATAGTGAAAGAAGACAATACAGGGGGCACAGGGGTCTTCATAATTGAAGCCCCTTGTATTGTCTTATTTCACTATTTTTATAAAATATTAGCTGCCATCCTATATCTAACCATTTTACACTTATTTGCTACATAAGTATAATACATTTGTTTTTGGGTTACTTTTATGCAGATTTCCCTTACCAGAACAATAGCTGTGTGCTTGTCACTTCATTGAATATGGACCCAAAATGATCACTTCCAAAGTTGTGATTGCAATCACTTGATTCTGTCAAGCCAGAAGTGAAAAGTTTTGAATCTCATAACTTGGAGTCAAGTGGTCTTTCCAAATCAATTTTTTTTGCATTATGTTTAAGAAAACCACTATAGCATTCTCTAGCTCCTCAGGCTTCCAAATCTCCAATGTCAGTTCCTGAAATAACTAGAAAACCTGCCAGATCTGACCTTCTTTAAACAACATATCTCTCTCTTTTCCAGAGAAAACTGTAAAGATCAAGTCACAGCTGCACGTAATACCTAATTAAACAAGTGTAAGAAAGCAGAGAAAGGTCAGGTTGTCAAAAATCATTGCTCTATCTTTACTGGATTGTATTTAAGGACTGATTGCAGCAAAGAAAATAACTCAATAAGGTGTATGAGACTGGAATAACAAATCAACTCAAGGGGCAGACTTCTGCCTGGCATATAATGAAAGATATTGAGATAAAAACCTAGGAAACAAACCAAGGGGAATGGAAATGAGAATATGTGGTGAGTAAAACAAACAGCTGCTATTAATATGGAAAAGAAATTATAATGGTAGGTTCAAAGTGAAATACAGTGCCAAATTACTAATGATAAATTTGACTTGATATTTTTTCAAGTCAAGGAATTAAAAGAGTAGGTATGAGATAGATACTACAAGAAAAGGTGCACATTTCCTATCAAGATAAAGTATTTTACATGATGAAAATACATTACGCAGACATAGAGAATATTTGTAACTACTCATAATAATATAGATCTTCCTAGGTTGTGTATTATTTACCTAAAGGGACTTATAGACATATTGTTTTCCTTCTATCCTCCCCTTAAAGATGAGCTAAAGTCTGATAAATCTTTAAATAGTTTACCCTAAAGAAACCAAAGTATGTAGGAAATGCTCCAAATTAGTAGCTTCTTCCTTTAAAAAGGAGGCGATGGAAACATTATTTTCATGTTCAAACCTATTTTTTGAAATATGTGGACATAGGCCCATGGGAAATTCTGTGGGATGTTAGTATTTGAGTGTAATTCTCAGTTCAGAACACTTTTATTTTTCAATTCTCTTTTGAATATGAGAGTTCCATGTAATCTGAAAGATGGTACTGTAGCCTCTGGGAATAAAATTTTATGTTTTGCTAAGGGAACTTTATTCTATATTTTGCGTATTGTTTAAAAAAGACCTACCAACCCAAGATAGAAAATATACAATAGTATTAATAAGTAAAACAAATATATGTGTAATCAATGGAAGGAGATGTGATGAAAACATTGATTTATTCATTACGTTAGGGACTTTTTTCCTTTTTGGTTTTTAGTAATCCCATTTAAGTATTTATTAACTACAGAATAATAGAATTTATAACTTACAAGAACTGAAGAAAGCTAACTTTTATTACTGTAACAGATGAGAATTCTCCCTTTTCTCTAAATCCTCAGAATGGCAGGGGTGCCATCTTGCCATGAATTACTGACAATGCATTTAAATAGTGCACCATTGCAAGTATAATTGCAATTTGTTGTAATTTCTGCTTAAATTCCTCCCTGACACAGTTGATTTATTTTGCAAATCAGTGCATCTAGAGGGTGTTCTATGTCGCATTATGGGCCTTTGATATAGAACCTTTGTTTTATAACAGAGAAAATAATTAGCTTTTGGATAAGCTTGAGTTGTGATGTCAGGCGCTATCCGCAGTGCTGAAAGAAGTTATTAGCGCTAAGCTAATGAAGGCACTCCAGCCAGGCTCCGCCACCTTACTAATTTGTCTCTTTGGGATTTCAGTAAAATTAAAAATGAGATAAGCACAAAATGGGATGCGCTTTGCAGAAAAAAACTGGTAAACTTGTTTATGGAATCTATCGAGACTTCAGAGAAAGCCAAACTTAAGGAAACACAATTTCATTTACCAAATGCAGCCTGCCCTCTGAACATTATTACCCTTAGTGTTGGTGATGACCTTTTTAAGCCACATATTAACTAACTTTAAGATATCCCTTGATATCTTAAGGTATATCAAGGATTTTCTGAAATCTAGTTTATTTCCTGCTTCTTTTGATCTTTGATGTGTCAGAATTTGTTTGATTGCAACTAGTAGCGTGTGTAACTTGATGCTGGTTAGAAGAGTATTTAGACTTAACTATAAGCAAAATCATCACCAGCTGGCTATTTTATTATAAAGTAGCACTCAGATATACAACAGTAATCACAAAGCTGTAATATTGGGAAAAAATCACTTTAAATTGACCTTCATGAATAACAAGTAAGGTTCCATTTCACTTCATTTCTGTTCAGTTTAAAACCAGCATTAGCTTTTGTGGCACATAATCTTTCATTGTTTGCTGAACACAGCTCTATTAGAATGATTCATAGTCTTTAATATTAGTGATTATGACCCATTTCAATTACACAGTGTGTTATATAGTTTGTTGTGCTACTCTCCATATCTCCATGATTTGGCTCTGCTTGAGAAGATTAAATGTAACATGGATGAGAAGTTGGGGGTTCTTTGGGTGGGATGGAACCCCTATAAATACTTAAATGTTAATGTGTAGAAATATCATTTATAAGTAATTTTTCAAATTTGCAAGTCATAAAAATGAAATTATACCATCTTATCATGTTTTAACACTGCTTTATTGCTACTTCTATCTTAATATATACTCAATATATAATGAGTTCATGTATATTAAATATACATTGCATATATATTAATCATGAACAAATTCATGGAAATAGGGGCTGGAGGAAAGCATAGCGTTTAATGCATACACTGCATGCTTCTTAAATGTTCATGCATTTCACTCCCACAAATGTTTGCAAGGGCACTGTTAAAGACCATGAAGTGCTGTGAGATGTGGATCTGAAGGCCACAGAACCACTGTGGTAGTCAGGTATAGTCCTGACCTCAAAGGGCATGAGAATCACTACAATGGCAGGCCCTAACATAGAAACACCAGCTACCAAGAAAGGTTCCCTCAAATTTGAATAATTTACATATATAATATATTTTAACATATACATTAAATAATTCAATAAAAGTTCATAACCATGAAATCACTCTAATGATCAAATACACCCTTCCATCAACCACACATATTATTTTATATTATTTTTCACTCAATTTGTTTTATTATTCCATGGAAATTTGTGATTGTTTTATAACTTTATATTAATTAAAAACAATGTACCCTCTGTGTCTGATCTGTGAGACTCATTCAAATTGTTGCATTTTGTTTATACACGTCATATATACTGTAATTTGATAGCACATTCATTGATGATAGATATTGGTGTCTTTTGTCTTTATGATCATTTTTAATACATAAGCGTACATACTTTCACACTTTCTACATAGGAGTATATGTTTTCATTTTCCATTTGCAAATATATAGCATTCTGATTGCTGAAGGCATGGTGAAAATAAGTTTACTGTATGAGAAATTACCAAATGTCTGCTAAAGTATCATTTTTCCCTTCCTCCTTTCCTTTCATTGCACTGCCATCAATGGATATTGTGTACATGCTTGATTGTGATTTTTACCTTTTGTTTAACTGTAGATGATTACATATCTAGTTGCAATATTTTCATACATTCTCACTGCCTAATGGCAGTGATGACAAATTTTTTAGATTAGGTTCTATCTAGGGATCAAATACTTGAGTCAAAGCTCAGGTACAGAGATTAATAAATCTATCCGTGTGAAAGGGATTATATACTGCATTGTGTAACCAAGGGTCAAGAAAGCAATGCTGACTATATTATGTTTATGTTTGTATCTGTGGGCAACATGAGAATAAAGCTCATAGCCTCATACATAGAAAGGCATTTTTGGTACTGAACTATCATGATCAAGTGTCCAAACATCTGTTTTTAAATATGGGGGTTTTAGGCCGCATCTAAAACCTGACTTGCACTGGAGGAAGAGAGCGGCATGGAACGCCTTCAAGAGTATCAAAGAAAAAGCTAAAAGGACAGAGAACCCCCCGGCTCCAGGCACATCATTTTGTCTCCACCATTCTCCTTGCATTAACATACACCTCAGAGACCTGGACCCTACAAAAGCATGATGAGAATGCTATTCAGGTATCCCAAAGAAGACTCGAAAGAGCTATGCTTGAAATATCACGCCTTACACAGGTGATAAAAGGTCTCCGAAGTTCCGACCTTTGTCGGCTATTCAGAGTCAGGGACACAGTCTTGTTTGCCAAGAGTCAAAAAATCAGATAGGCTGAACATGTAATGCGACTTGGAGACAACCACTGGGCTAAAGCCATTACTGACTAGATCCCATGGGACGCCAAAAGAGCATGTGGCCGCCCACCTACAAGATGGTTAGACTTCTTCATCAAGACCCTGAACGAATGGTTTAAGGCTCTTTGTATTCCTGAAACAAGTAGATGACATTGGGCTACACTGACACATGATAGGATCAAATGGTAATATTACTGGCACCCGCTCTAGCAAATTGACGAAGAATGGGATGTCAAGTGATCAAGTAATCAGTGATCAAGGCCACATCTGGTAGTCCTCAGAGCTAATTCCTGGCTCTGAGCTCCGAAGTCCCTTTTTGGAAGATTCAGGAGACCAGATGGGTCACAATTAATCAAGCAAATCCAGTTCAGCAACTTGTAAATCAAGTACCCTACCATAGTATTATATCTTTGGCCCAAAAATCCATTTTTGATAATTTATATGGTTTTACATGATATATCTACAGCTCATGTATCATGATTAAGACCTGGCATCACAAGAATTTTTAATTTTTAGTTATTCATTGAGTGTTTTGATATTTCTGTGATTTTAAATTAGTTTCTCTAATAAATAAAGTTATTAAAATTTTGATGTCCTTATGAACTGTTATATTACCTTCATTGCAAAACCTATGTTGCAATATTTTCTTACCTTGAGATTGTTTTATTCTTTTTTTTTTGCATTTTTTGGGTCACACCCGGCAATGCTCAGGGGTTACTCCTGGCTCTGCACTCAGGAATTACTCCTGGCGGTGCTCAGGGGACCATATGGGATGCGGGGAATCAAACCCGGCCACCAGGGGACGGCCACGTGCAAGGCAAACGCCCCCCCCGCTGTTCTGTTGCTCCGGCCCCGATTGTTTTATTCTTGTTACTGAAAATGTTATTCATATTTATTCTAGGTTAAGTAACTTGAAAATTATCACTTGATCACTTGATCACTTGAATCCCGTTATTCATCCATTTGCTCGAGCGGGAGCCAGAAACATTTCCATTGGACCCTATCAGGTGCCAATGTAGCCCAATGGCATCTGGTTGATTCAGGAATATGAAGAGCCTCAAACCGTTCCTTCCAGGGTCTTGACAAGGAAGACTGACCATCTTGTAGGTAGTCGGTCACGTGATCTTTTGACATCCCAGGGGATTCAGTCAGTAACAGCTCTAGTCCAGTGGTTGTCTCCAAATCGCATTACATGTCCAGCCCATCTGATTTTTTGATGCCTTGGCAAATAAGACAGCATCCCTGACTCTGGAATAGTGATGGAGGTCAGAACTCCGGATTCCTTCTCTCCCTTGATTGAGGCGTGATATTCCAAGCATATCTCTTTTGATTCCTCTCTGAGAGACCGGAATAGCATTCTCATCCTGCTTTCATAGGGTCTAGGTCTCTGAGGTGTATGTCAATGCAGGGAGAACAGTGGAGTCAAAGAGATGTGCCTGGAGCCGGAGGTTCTTTGTCCTTTTAGCTATTTCTTCGATGCCTTTGAAGGCATTCCATGCCACTCTCTTCCTCCTGCTCAGCTCAGGTTTTAGGTCATTCATCATATTGATTTCTCGACTTAGGTACACATAACTGCTGCATTCAGAGATGTTTGTTCCATTAGAGTGAATGGGGCCTCTGGAATTAGTTCATTTTTCATAAACATGGTTTTCTTTTAGATTCAGCTGTAGACCTATCTTTCCACATTCTCGGTCGAAGTCAGCCAGCATTTGTGCCGCTTGGCAAATGTTTCGTGTTATTAGAACGATGTCATCAGCGAACCGGAAGTGGTATAGTTACCAACCATCTATCTTCACTCCCATTCCTTCCCATTCTAATTGTCCCATGATGATGTTCTTGAGGGTGGCGCTGAACAGTTTTGTTGAAATGGTATCACCCTGTCGAAACCCTCTTTTGACATCAATGATCACTTCTTTGTAGAATGGTGAGATCCTGTTGGTGAATCCGTAATAGAGTTCATGAAGGATCTTGATGTATTGGGTTTGAATGCCGGGTTTGGCTAGGGCTTTGATACTGCTTCAGTCTCCACAGAATCAAAGGCTTTCTGTAAATCAATGAACGTGAGACAGAGCAGCATCTTGTACTCCCTACAAACCTCAATGAGCTTGGTTACTGTGTGGATATGGTGGATTGTGCTGAATCCTTTCCAGAAGCCTGCTTGTTCGCTTGGTTGTCCTTCCTCTAGTGTTCTGCTAATCCTGTTCAGGATGACTTGTGTAAACAGCTTGTAGATGACAGACAACAGGCAGATGGGGCGATAGTTGCCAATGTCGTGAATGTCTCCCTTCTTGAATAGAACTGTCCTGCTGGTTTTCCATTGGGAGGGCACCTTGCATTCACACAGGTAGCGTGTGAAGAGCCGAGCTAGTGTACTGATGAGTACTGACAGCAGATTCTTCAGGTGTTCGGGTCTGACTTTGTCCAGGCCTGGTGTTGTTCCCCCTCTTTACCGACGAGATGGCATGTCGGATTTCAGAAGGGAGAACGTTGGGAATGACATATCCATCCTTTGGAATTTGGTTTGTGGACAGGTGGATGTGGCTATCAAAGAGATTTGAGTAGAAGTCATGGATAATCTTCTCCATTGCCTTTCTAGAAGATGTGATAGATCCATCAAGGTGTTGGAGGGCTGTCATCTTGGTCTATAGTTGACAAAGGACAGGCAGGCAGTGTGAATGCTTTTCCTGGCTTCTGCCTCATCTTCCATTATTTCTGCTCTTCTGTCTTTGAAGTCTTCTTTTATCACTTCTCTGCACTGTTTAGCAAGTTTGGGCGTTATCATTTCATCTCCTGAGGCTTGCACCTTGCCACATGGTGAATGGCTCAAGAGTTTCTGACGACAAGCCTCCTTTTTGTGTCTCTCTCTCTCGGCATTCTTCGCACAATCATGGAGGTGCTGAATGAGTCTGTTGTATTCTTCATCGATTTTGTCAATGATGGTATCTTTTCCATGTTGCTGCAATGGTGCCAAAGAGTTCCCAGTTGGTGGTCGTTCTGGGATTTCTCTTCTTAAACTTTGCAGCCTTTTCTCCCCATTGTGGGAAGTAGAATTTTGCATGTAGGAGACGGTGGTCCGATCCAGTTTGGAATTTGGGGATGAAAGCAACATCTGTCAGACAAAACTGTCGATTGAAGATGATGTGGTCAATTTCATTGTGGAACTGTCCGCCAGGAGATTCCCATGTCCAACGTTTTGCTTCAGCCTTCTGGAACTGTGAGTTCCCCTGAATGGTCTTGGTGAACATGATGACCCTGTTCATCCATTCTAGGCCATGGGTCCTGATGTGGAGTTCTTCAGCCGATCTTCTTGGTCCTATCTTGGCATTAAAATTACCTACTATGATCTTGTAGAAGGTGTGATCTTTTTTATAGAACTCCTCCAATTCCATGTAGAATGTCTCAATTTCATCTTCTTTGTATGTGGATATTGGTCCGTAGACAATGAAGAAAGAAATTGCTGGCACTGGGCCACATCTCTTCAAGTGTAATCATCCTATCCGGTTTGTTAGGCATTCAAATGAATCAATGTTGATGGCCATGTTCGTGTTGACAAGGACACCAACGCCACCGACACCTCTTTCATCGCATGTTCCAAGGAACAATTCTTCTCTGGTGTCATATACAGCATGATGCAACTGATGCCTCCTTGTCTCAGTCAGACCAATGATGTCGTACTTGATCTTTTGCACTTGCACCATCAGATCCTCAATATATGCTTCCAATGCCAGCGTACGTGCATTGAAAGTACAGACAGTCATTTTATTCCTTCTTCGTTTTGGCAGCCTAGGATGGCCGTGAAATTTTTTCAGGCACTGCTTGTTCGCCTTTCTTACTGCTGCTGTATTAAGGGCTCTTTCGCAGGTCAGGAAAATAAACATTTCTGTTACTGGTTTTGGCATATCGAGCATGCATCGGACAGCTTGCCAGGCTCTGCCGTGAGGGCGCTATATTCTCATTACTTTGTGGGGCTCTCTCAGTGGGGTGGGTAGAATATTCATGGTAATTTGAAGGTAAATCGCCCAATGGGGAAAGCTGGTATCTGCTCTGCCAGGTGTATATGTGTCTTAGGCTCAAGCATTCCGGGCTTGAAATACTCTCCTCAGAAGGGCGGGTCTCTGTAGGGGGGTCCTTGTAGGGTGGGTTTCTGACAAGCTGGGCTGGAGACTGGATTAATCTGCTGGGTGGAGATCTTAGGAGCTGCGGAGTGTGGATTGTGAAGATTGCTGCCAGCAAGGTGTGAGGGTTTCTCTGGGCTCTTCCGAGGCTCCATCAGGATGGTGGACTCGGGTTGGAAGTTGCTCTCGTGGTCCATGGAATGCAGGGGGTTCAACTGGGAAAGCTGGTTTCTGCTCTGCCGGGTGTATATGTGTCCAGCAGTACCATTAGTTCAATATCACTACCTATTATATAAAGTTGGTCTTCCATGGAAAGCTTTCTGCTCAAATGGGCAAGAATGTATGTGATTCCAGGTAACCACACAGAGGGGCTGGTGAGAAGACTACCCCAGAGGGCACTGTAGAATGCTGACTGGTCCACTTCAGCGGCCACCTTCTCCAACAGTGTGTTTGTTCCATATAAAAAAGGTTTTTGGCAAGTAGCTTAGGCCCAATGATTTTGAAGATCATTTCATATGTCTCAAGCGCCTTCCGATGAACTCCACCTTGCAGTGCTGGATGTAGACACTGAGGGAGGTGTTTGCCTATGGTCAGTTTTTTTGGGCACTACCTGGTACTTCGCATTATTTTGTAATACCTTATTAAGTTTTCCAAGTGCTGATATCAAATTGGCCCATTCACTAGAGTATTCAAAATTCTTCAGTGCCTTGTCAACTGCAGCTACATAATTTTGTACTTGGAGTCACTTAGTAACTCCAGCTCGTCTGTGTTCATCCTCCCACAGCGTCCCACTAGAGACCAGTTCCAAAGTCATGTAAAATCATTATCTGTTTGAGCCTGGCCGCTCCCGCCACTGCCGCTTCACCTGGCAACTACGGCAGCGACACGGAGGTCCCAGCCAAAAGGCCTAGTGACAGCTTATATTTATTTTTAATATGTTCCTCAAGTAAGAAGGCAAATATTTTGGGCTGGAGTGATAGCCCAGCAGGTAGGGCATTTGCCTTGCACGTGGTCGGCCCATGCTGACCTAGGGTCAATCCCGGCATCCCATATGGTCCCCAAGCACCCCCAGGAGTAATTCCTGAGTGCGGAGCCAGGAGAAACCTCTGAGCATTGCCGGGTGTGACCCAAAAAGCAAAAAAAAAAAAAGGAAGGCATATGTTTTTATTTTTATCAATAAGTATAATTTAATATTTTATAACTATAATTTATCTTGCATGATATCTTATTCTTTGCAAAATAGTTGATCTTATTGTCGAGAAACATTTCATAATGTTGTGGACCATATTTTCATGACTGCTTAGTGCATTCATCGTACTGATTATAAACAGACATGTACGTACATGTTTTTAATAGATCTTCACTTCTCTAAATAGCTAAACAGAATATCTTAGAAATCATCAATATATCTTGAGAAGTTGTAAAATTTTACTTCTGACTACTGCATATGAGGATATTAGTTTCTTCTAATCTTTGTTACCACTTGATATGTCTAGTCTTAAATTTAGCTTTCTAATAAGTACATGCTCGTATCAGATTGTGGTTTTAACTTTCTGATCCTAACTTTTTTATGATATGAAGTGTATGCTTCCATAGTGCTTACTTGCATTTGTATGTCTATTTAAAAATTAGGGATCCCTCTCAGCAAAACTTTTCCTTGTTGAGGCCCTGAGATTTGGGGTGTTTTAATGATATTCAGGGGTCACAAGAACCAGATTCATTAGTTCTATGGCTCTCAGTGTCATACTCACCGGTGCGAGGAAACTATAAGGATTACACACTTTAAGTCTCTGGTGTTAAACAATGCCAGGGGAATGCATTCTGGGCCTTAGTCATAGAAAGTATGATCTCTACTGTTGCAGGACACCTAAAAGCCTAAAAGACTCTGCATCTGCCCTAGATTGCCTCCTGCAGATCACTTTGTAGATAGGGGGTAATTTAAATGTGGCAGTTTATCTGACTATGTGATCTGTACTGGCTGGCATAAATATTCTCTCATGCTACCATAATCATCGTGGGACTTGCTAGATCTTACCAGCATATTTGCCTGGCCACATTGGATCTCTAAGTAATTAGCCCAGGGAGAAATGCTGTTTGCCTCCAAGCAAGCAAGGATGGCTCCTTGATAACTCAAAGGCAACTAAAATACAAAACAACTGTGAAGTAAACAAGACTCTTGTGAAGGCTTGGAGAAATATTTAACTGGCATTAGTATAGTCTTTGGTACAGAGACATGCCATCTCAGAAACCCCCTTCTCTACCCTATAAAGGCATTTCCAGGCAGATCTTGGCTCAAAATATTAGCATCTAAAAGGGCCTATGTGAGGTGCTGAGAGAAATTACCTGAGGGCATTTGACTCCTCTGCTTCCCATAAGAGTGGGAGGTCTGAGTTGCAGGGGTATAAACCTAGGCTACTTCCTCTCTCTGCTCTCTTTTAGGCTCTCTTTTGGGCTCGCACTCTTCTTGGGAGTCTTGTCTTTGATTCCTCTCTACAGGCCTTAACATGTGGTGGCCGCCATCTTGGCCTGCACATGGCTGGGGTTCTAGCCAGGAATCCTAAGCACAGGGGTTTTCCTATTGCTGATTTGTATGCCTGAACCTGTGATAAGTAAAGCCTTTTAAAACCTGCGTCGGATTCCTGAGTCTTCATCCATTTCCCCGCCGGCTTTGAAGGTAGAAGGGAACTTGCTTCCCGGCACTGTTGGGGATCCCAGAAGCGTCGCCGACACTCTACTACTTGAATTGCTCAGATAGTAGGTCTTATTTGAAGTAATTTATCTAATGCTTTAGTCAAAAATGCTATAATCTCTAGTGTTTCCATATGCTTTTTTTAAAATGATTTTTTATATGCACCCAAAATTGATGAAGTGAATTTTTAATAAGTGTTCTTTATCAAGTTGAATGATTTCTGATATTTATCTTCTGCAACTTACTTTGCTGTTAGACCACAAAGTACTATATGTGATAAACACATATAGTAATATTTATAGTACTATAAATATATTATTAATAGATGTATTATTTCTGCTTATAAAATTTTTGCATTTGCAGGTGGCAGACAGGAGACAGGCTTGTCCACACCCAGGGCTCTGCCCTGTGGGCCCTGGATGGTTGATGATCTGACATAGTAAAAGACTGGGCCCCTTTGGGTGAACCCAGAGCCATGGCAGAGCCTGGCAAGCTACCTGTGGTGTATTTGATATGCCAAAAACAGTAACAATAATGGACCTCATTCCCAATGTATGGACGTTACTGGTGCCCGTTCTAGCAAATAGATGAACAAAGGGAAGACAAGTAATACAAGTAATAAGTAAAAAAATATACAGAAAAGAGAGATACATTTATGTCTACCAAAGTAGTATTGCATTTGGCATACTTTATTCCTCTACATCCATGTCTCCATCAAGCCTCCTTTTACTTTAGCCTAAAGATCTTACTTTCACATTTTCTTAATACTGAAGTTTGTTCTTAAAAAAAACTCAATTTTTATTTATCTGAAGATATCTCTATTGTGCCTTCTGTGTTGGAACTTAGTATTTTGAAGCATATTTTTGGATGCAATAATTTAAGGTTTATTTCCAATGTTATTTTAATGTATTCACATTTTAAGGACATAATTTAATTTCATATAACATTTCATTGTTTTATTTAGAAGTCTATTAATTTTATTTTTTCATCTTTAATGTATATATGTTTCTTTAATGAGCATTGAAAATATATTTTTTATTAATATTTTATTATACCACCATGAGATATACGATTACAGAGATGTTCATGTTTGGGTTTTGGGTTTTGGTCATACAGTGTTCCAGCACACATCTCTCCACCAGTGCCCATTTCCCACCACTAATGTCCCCGATTCCCTTCCCCCTCCCTTAATCTGCCTCTATGGCAGGTTCTTTATTTTATTTTTTTTTCCACCTTTTCCCCTTTTTTTTAATTGAAAGATGCTCATGTAGAGTCCTGGCTCCACAGGGTTCCAACATGCACCCTCCACCCGAACCCATCACCCATCACCAACATCCCGTCTCCCTCCCCCTCCCGAATCCCAACCACCCGGCGGGCTCTATATGTCATCTCCTTCCTCTGTATATCTCCCTCCCAGCAAACCCTCCTGCTGTTCTCGGAATGCAGTGTACCAAAAACACATCATTGTTTCACCACCCTAGTGGCCCGTGCCGCAAGCGGCCGCGCGACCTGGGCTCAAACTGGTTTTGCTGGTCCTCTGGTTGTGGGGCATTTTCCCAGCGTCCGGACAACGAAAATGGTGGCTAGTGTGATGGACGAGTCCCATCCGGCTGCTTCCGGGACCCCCCCCGGAGGCGACAGGCCACTCCCAAAGCCCATCTGCCCTCCTCGGGGTTCCATGGTCAGCAGAGGCCCGGCGCGAGCCTGCTCCCGCCTCCCGAGCCGTCTGCGAGACTCTGGATGCCGCCCGCCCGGCAGCTCCTGGGCGGGAAACCAGGCACGACAAGATGGAGGGGGAAGGGGCAACCACGCCTCCATTGACGACTTCCCAGTGCTTCCCGCCTCTTGGAGCCGCCTACCTGGGCTCAAACTGGTTTTGCTGGTCCTCTGGTTGTGGGGCATTTTCCCAGCGTCCGGACAACGAAAATGGTGGCTAGTGTAATGGACGAGTCCCATCCGGCTGCTTCCGGGACCCCCGGAGGCGACGGGCCCACTCCCAAAGCCCATCTGCCCTCCTCGGGGTTCCATGGTCAGCAGAGGCCCGGCGCGAGCCAGGCTCCCGCCTCCCAAGCCGCTCTGCGAGACTCTGGATGCATTGAAAATATTTTATATCATTCATTTTAGGCAATTTGTATTAATATATATATATGTGAATGCTTATCTTATTTGAGGTACATTGTACTTATTATTTGCAGATATACTTATTATTTGCAGATATACTTACTATTTGCAGACCACCGACACGAGGACGACAAAGTTCATGATGTCCATTGGGGTTGGCTGCATCCCTAGCATTTAGGAGACTCAAAGGGCAGGCGAGTCAATGGAAAGAATTTTGTGGAAAAATGAACCTCGACCGGAAGCTGTAGCAGGACTTCATGTGATTGGTTACGGAGCTTATGCAGCTGTCTCTGGTTGGTCCTAAATTGAAAGGGAGGCAGGGATTAGGGAAATGAGCACTTGTTGACCAGATCCTGATGGTTTTGGGGTTGATAGGCAGAGCTGCTACTGGCTCTCCCTGTGCCCATCCACTCACGAGGCGCCCCAGGAGGGATGGTGTTTTCTAGCCCTGGCCCACCACCCCTGCAAAGCCTTACAACAAGCCAGATGACCCCCCACTCCATGAGGGCCTCCATTTTCCACTTCCAGACTTCCCTCTCTTCGAACTCCACCCAGCAGACCAGTCTATCACATTTCGGCTCGCACGGCCCTCAAGGCCCCGTGGTTCATCAACAAATGCTGGATTTAGAGATGACTACAAGAGTATGCTACTGCACAGCAGAGCCTGACAAGCTACCCGTGTCGTATTTGATATTTGATATGCCAAATATCAGTAACAATTTTATACCTCAATCCCATGACCTTAGGGAATGGTTTGAGGCTCTTTATGTTCCTGGAGCAAGAAGGTGCCCTTGGGCACTACTAGCATGAGACAGGACATATGGAGATGTTACTGGTGCCTGCTTGAGCCAATCGATGATGAACGGGAACACAGTGATGCAGTGATACAGTGATTTGCAGATATTGATAATATTTGGCACATGTATAATATCCATTACCTTATTTATTTGAATAATTTATGCAATTTTTCATCTCTGACTACCTCTTATTTATACTTGAGGAACAATATCTAGAGAGTGACTTTCTCTTATTTTAAACATATTTTATGAAAAAAAATAAACATATTTTATGCTTTTAATTAACTTTACGATAATTCAGGTAAGAGATTTGCATTAGTGCCAAAGTACAGGGTATTTATGTATAAAATTTCTGCATCCCCAAAACTCACTACCATGACCCTCCACCACTATCCTTATATAGCCTCTAACCTGGTGATCTTTTCTGCCTTTCCTTTTGTACAGGGTTTGGTAATCAGTTCTGTAATCCAAGGTCAAAGGTTTCTTTTTCTTTACTACTGCCTTTCCCTTGTTTTAGTCCACTATATTTCACAGATTCTGAGATCTTCTTGTATTTATTCTTTTTCCTCCAATTTATTTAGCTTAGCATGGTACCCTCCAGTTCCATCCATGTTGCAGTAAACCATATGTTTTTTTTTTTTAGAGCTCCTGCATAAAATTTCTGTGTGTATGTGTGTGTTGTGTGTGTGTGTGTGTGTGTGCTGTGTGCTGTGTGTGTCACAACTTCTTTATTCTTTCAACTTCCACTGAACAGTTAGGTTGTTTTTGTTCCCTGGCTATTGCAAGGCATTTATTTCTCTTATGTTTATACTTGTTTTTTCTTGGATATGTTTGCATAATATCTCATACTCTGCAGACAGTTTTACTGATATTTTCTTTTTAGGTGTAAGATATTCTATTAAATCTATCCATTGGCATATTCATATCCAATGTTACACATTTTTATTCTAAAATTATCATTTCTTTTTCTTGAAATTTATCTCTTTATAAATCAAAAATATATTTTCTTTAGAACAATCGTGAAAATATATAAAATCTGTTTGTATAGTACTTTTAAAAAGAGTTCTTACTTTTAATTTCTGTAGAAATTAGAAATAAATGTCTGGATTAATTTCTACTGATCATATTTGCCTCCTTTTAGGTAATTATTTAATGGATCTTTAACATTATTATAACATTATATTTTTAATAGAATATAAAATATAGACATATTTTAAATATTTCTATTAATTAGAAATTAGAAATAAATATCTGGATTTATTTCTAGTGATCATTTTTGCCTTCTTGAAGGCAATTTCTAAAATACCTCCTTTTTGGTATTTTTAGAAATAGTTTTAATATTTCTATTAATTAAAATTAGAAATAAATCTCTGGATTTATTTCGACAGATTATATTTTGCCTCATTTTAGGTAATTATTTCACGGATCTTTGACTGATCTCTAGCCCTACTTGTCAGAGTCCCACCCTACAGTGAAGCCTGTTTCAAGTTCAGGTGTGCTTGAACCATAGGCACAAATACATTGGGAGAGCTGCTACCTGCTCTCCCTGTGCTCAGCTAATCATGAGGGGTCAGGGGAGGGAAGGCAGGTTCTAGCCCTGGCCCATCATTCCAATAGATAGAACCCCTCATTCCAATAGATAGAGGAACCCCTGCACCATTAGGGTAACCATTTTCAACATCCAGACTCCACAGCTTGTCAGAGCTCCACCCAAGAGAAAAGACAATCTCTACCTGTTGCATGTGGCCACTTTGTGGCCATGTGAATATTCAAAAATGCATGAACTGAGAGCCTACTACTGAGAGTACCCCAACAGCACGGCAGAGCCTGGCAAGCTACCCGTGTCAATTTGATATGACAAAACCAGTAACAATTATAGATCTCATTCTCATAGCCTGATGGAATGGTTTGAGATTCTTGATGTTCCTGTAGTGAGCAGATGCCCTTGGGCTACACTAGCACGTGACAGGACATATGGAAGTGTTACTGGTGCCTGCTCAAGCAAATTTATGAACAAAGAGAAGACAAGTGATACAAGTGATCTTTGACCATTACAGCTTTATATTTTTGAGATTCTGGGTTTTTGTGGTTATCTTTTATATAACATCTGGATTTAATTGGGCAACCAATTAGATTACTTTTTTTAAAGAATAGATTAAAGTCATTATTTCAATAGGTCTGGAAAAAATCTCATTACAGAGTTATCTTATTCTGATTTCTCAAATGTTTTCCATTTGTTGTCTTAACTGATAAACCCAAACTACTGTGTGTTTCCTTCCAATTCTCTATGATCACAATTCCTATTTCCCAATACTGTTTGAATTCACCTCTGGCTGTCTCACAAACTTCTCCCACTTTCTTTTCTTTCTTTTTTATTTTTGATGGGATTCCTCTAGAGAGACACTTTGTATCTCTTCCCACCTTTTAACTCTGATTTTCTTTACATTAGTTTAATCTTCTCATTAGCCATTACACCACACTCATCTATAGCCTTACACTCCACTCACCTCATAAACTTTACACTGTTTTTTTTTAGTTTTCCCTGAAGTTTTATTTTTTAAATTTTTAAAAAATAAATTTTAAATTTGTTTCTATTATACCACCTTGGGATATACATTTACAAGGATTGGGTTACAGTGATACAGTGTTCCAGCACTGATCCCTCCAACAGTGCCCATTTCGAACCACCAATGTCTCCTGATTCCCTACCCCTCCCCAGCTTGTCTCTATGACAGGCACTTTCCCTCTCCTCTCTCTCTCTCTCTCTCTGTTTCTCTCTCTCTCTCTTTCTCTCTCTTCTCTCTCTTCCTCTTTCTCTCTCATCCTTACTTTACACATTGTGGATAAGCCTTACACTTTATTAGTCTTATAACTATCTCATAGACTTACACCATATTCATAGAGACTTACACCATATTCATCTCAAAGCCTTACACCTCATGCTTTTTCTTCCAACATCAGCAACTATACCACAATATACTTATGTTCTACCATTTAGGCTGTAGCTTAAGTTTTTTGTTCAATACAGAAGCTGGGTTTCTCCATATGGAACACAGATTTATACAATCTGCTTTAAGATATCTGAACAATGTCTTTAATTTTTTACAGTTTTACAGTTGTTGGTAGGGGCACTTGGTTAGTACTAGTTACTCTACAAGCTTCTGAGTAGACACATGTATTTAAATTCACTTTTTTTCCTTTTATTCTTTTTTTATTATGATATCACTTTAATGGTTGAAAACTTGCCTTCAATAAAATGAATACAATAAAAATGCATTCACTATCTTTTATTCTAAAACTCTTTTAATCACAGCAAATTACAAAGTTACAAAGTTTTCATGATTGAGTTTCAGGCATACACTATTTCAACACTAATCCCTTCAGGTTCAGTCATTGTCTACTTCTCTACATCAATCCCAAGTTACCTTCTTCCCTCTACGCTGCCTTTGTGACAGGCACTTTTTCCCCATTTAGACACTATGGTTTATAAACTGCTACTGGTAGGATATTATGCATGCCACTTATATTTTATTTCTCCCCTCAAATTTCTATAGGTAAATTTCTTTAAATAAGAACTATTTTATTTAACAAAAAAGAAAAAATATTTTATGATCTTAAATTAAATATATGTGTAGACAATTCTACAATTACAGATAATTAAAATTAAAAAGTAACATCTATAATTGAAGTGAACAATCGTATCTTACAGGTAAATTTGGAGTGCTAAATATATCTATTTTGCCAAAGTCATAAACTGGCTTTATGTGTAACATATTATTTTCTTGTTCTAATGTTATATATCATTAAATTAAATAGATTGATTTATTTAAACTTATAACTGCCTCTTTAGTTTTAATTGTTATAGTCAAGTTGAAATTAAGAAGCTTTGGATCAAGTAACGGATTGAAAAAATACAAATTTATCTGATTTGAGCACTTCTGTCATCAATATTCTCAATACTTGTTCAATTTGTCTCCTAAGCTTTATAATAGGTTTAATTTTACCAACTAAAAATATAATAAAAATATTTTGGGATTATTTATTCTATCATGACTGTGGATTAAGAACAGATTTAGATAAGAAAAATGACATTAAATTCATGTAGCTAATTCATATATCTCTGTCTCTATCACTATTTCCTCTCTCTTCTCTATCTCTCTCTCACACACATTTTTAAAAAATTCTTATTTGAACCAAAGAAAGGTAATGCAGATGAGAAAGCAGTTTCTTTGGTTGGGTCCAATTTTGTTCAGTTGCTAGCACTATACATGACAACGTGAGCACAGTTGGGGACGGCTATTTAGCACACAATGAAAATTAGGCCATGAAAACTTCTGTGTATATTCTCAAAGAAAAAAAAAAACTTCTGGGGGTCAGGGAAACAAGCACATTACTTCAACAGCAGGATGTGTAAGGCCTTGATTTATTGCTTAACATTAGATGCTCTGCCCCAAGCACAGTGCAAATGGTCACTCCCACCCTAAAAAATAATTAAAAAGTTTAATTGCTTTTAATTAATATTCATAGATCCATTTTGGTGAATGGTTACCATTAATGAATAGTAAAAGCATTGTAGTTGGTTTAAGTATAAATAGTTAATACTAGGACTACCTGTATGTAACCTTTGAATTAGATTAAGCACATTGCCATATATTAATAAATTAATAATAGCTTTCTCTTTTCAATGCTTACCATGGTGAGTATTCTCATAGGCTATTTATATTAAAGGCAAATCGCTAAAATTGTATCACTCATGAATGATTGAAACAAAATAAGAACTAAATCTTCTGATACCAAGAAGAAGATTTCACTTTAGAAAAAATGATTACCAAGAAGGAAAGATAAAAGAGGGAGGCTATATTGAGTAAAAAAGGATAAGATGTGTGATGTAGCACAAACCTAGCTTGGTGAATATAATAACATAATATATATCACTATATATAGATTATATATTATATATTAATCATATTATATATGATTCATATATATACTTATATGTGAATTCATATATATACATTTATATGTGTGTATATATATGAATCATATATAATGTGATTCACATATAGTATAAATATGTGAATATAACATTATATCACTGGTATCACTTGTCTTCCTGTTGTTCATCGATTTGATAGAGCAGGTGCCAGTAAAGTCTCCATTCGTCCCTTTTGCATGCTAGTTTAGCCCAATGGCATCTGCTTGCTCCAGGAACATGAGTAGCTTCAAATCATTAGTTCAGGTCATGGGAATGAAGTCTATTATTATTACTACTGTTTTTGGCATATCAAATATGACATGGGTAGCATGACAGGCTCTGCCACAGGTGTGATACTTTCGGTAGGCTCTCTTTTCTTTCGTTTGCTGATGTACCGCCCAGCCGCGAAGTGGCCACATGCAACAGGGAGAGTCAGTAACAGTTCTTTCCCATGTATCTGTGTCTCGGATCATGGCCGACAGCTCAGGAACAGTTTGTGGGCAGGTCCATTGGGCCTCCCAGGTGGGACAGAGGTGGGAGAAAGGGAAGCCTGGTGACTTTAATCTGGGATGAAAACTGCATACCTGGGCTTGAAATTGGCTTCTCTATGGGGTGGGCCTCTAACAAGCCAGGCTTGAGATCAGCTTCTCTCAGGTGGAGCTCTGACGAGCTGTGGAGTGGACATTGGAAATGGCTGCCATCATAGTGTGGGAAGCTCTGACTTCTTCAGAGGCTCTATAGGGGTGGTGGGCCAGAGCCAAAACCCGCCTCCCTCTTGTATGCCTCATGATCAGCTGAGCACAGGGAGAGCCAGTAGCAGCACTGTCCCGAATGTCTGTGTCTCTGGCTCATGGCCAGCAGCCCGGAAACAGTTTGTGGTATATAATATGTATATATACATATATATATATATGACATGTATACATATATACATATATAAGTATATATAATATATAGCATTATATATTGTTATATTCACCAAGGCACTATATATAAATGCACATAGACTAAAATTATGTATATTTACATATGAATTCACATGTTGTTTGGTATCCTTTTACTTCTATAATTTTATTGAAACACTATGAAATGACATCGGAAGTAATGGATATATTTTTTATAGATAATTCAGTAATCTCCTTATCATTTTTCCTAGGATTTGACTAGGAATTGTGGTAGGAGTGCTAGTCCTTTTAGATTTTTGTTTCATTTTACTTGTGGGGATGTTTAGGGAAGGGATTAAGTAGTATTGAATGATGTATTGTTATGAGACTGAAAATTAACTGACTCAATTTGTTTAACCACTATTTGTCAAAAGATAATCATACCAAGAAAAGGTGCCAAAAAGAAACAAGCTACATGTAATTACTTGACAAGCTTCTTCTAAAAATACCATATTAAATGATCATTGAAATCTAAAGTGGTATGTAGTGTCTAAAATGTAGGTAACATGAGTGATTCCTCTTACTTAGATTTAAACACTTAAAATATGAGTCTAAAAATTCAACAGTACTGCCAACCAAAAGAAGAGTACATGGAGATGTACTAAGAAGGTTAAGAAAAGCAGTATCCTTAGGACCCAAAAACACAGCAGAAATGTCATCTGTACATCTATGGCCATTGCAGCACTATTCACAATAGTCAGAATCTGGAAAAAATCCTGAATGCCTGAGAACAGATGACTGGATAAAGAAACTATGGTACATCTACACAATGAAATACAATACAGCCACAATGAAACATGAAGTCATGAAATTTACTTAAAATTGTATGAACATGGAGAATATCATGTTGAGTAAAATGAAGTAGAAGGAGAGGGACAGACATAGAATGAATGCATTCATTTGTGGAATACCAAAAAATATCATATTATGAGACTAATACCCAAGGGAGAGGAAACAGGCATCAGGAGCAATAGTCAGTTGTTGAAAGCTTGCCCAAAGTGTGTGTTGGTTGGTGAGTGAGGGACAGTGGGCAGACAGAAATTAAGATAGAGATGATTTTACTCTGACGATAATAGTTAGAAATGATCACTTTGGATAAGCATAAGCAATGAGTGCTGAAAGTAGCTAAGGGCCCAAAGGTACTTTCAATGCCTGTATTGACAACCATATTTATCAAAAAGGAGAGAGAGAGAGAGAGAGAGAGATAGAGAGAGATGTATTCAGGGGTGTGGCAGGAGGGAAAATGGGGACATTGTGGGAAATTTACACGATTGAAGGGCATTAACACATTGTATGCCTGAAATAAAATACAAGCAATTCTGTAACTGTATATCTATTGGTGATTCAATTACAAATATTTATATATATAAATTTTCAGTTTCACTGTATCACTGTATCACTGTCTTCCCGTTCATCATCGATTTGCTCAAGCGGGCACCAGTAACATCTCCATATGTCCTGTCTCATGCTAGTAGAGCCCAAGGGCATCTGCTCGCTCCAGGAGCATAAAGAGTCTCAAGCCATTCCATCAGGTCATGGGAATGAGGTCTATAATTGTTGCTGGTATCTGGCATATCAAATACGACACGGGTAGCTTGCCAGGCTCTGCCGTGCGGGGGTCTGAACTTAGACCATACAAAAGAGCCTAACTCTCCCACCAAAGAGATTTTCAGTTTATATATATTTATATTTATATTGAGTTTTAATATATTTATATACATTTTGAGTTTTTATATATATATATAAGTTAAAAAGTTGTATATAAGGTAAGGACATAGTCTATGATATTTGCATATTTACTGGAAGCCTATAAAACAAATACAACTCATTTTGTAATTCACATTAAAATAATGAGCTTAATGTTTATTAAATATGACTTGAATCACTTCGTGGGATCACGACAAAACTATAGCACTAGGTTATTTTCTTCCTGTATCAGAAAAGGAACACAGACTAATGGTGTGCTTCATTCTTGGAAAAACTTGAATCTGTTTCTTTCAGATTTTTCAGGTTTGTTTTGAAAGCATAACTAATGAAAATAATGGCATTCTAATATTGAAAGAAAGTTACTCACAAATTCAACAGTTTTTATTAAACAACCAAAAGAAGCATATAACTACCAGAAGTTCTTTATAGATAGGGTGAAATATTTCATCTAAATATAAACATGACGCCATATAACCCTTTATTATCACTTCACTTGATCACTTGACTTCCGTTGATCATCAATTTGCTGGACCAGGCACCAGTAACATCTCAATACGTCCTGTCACATGTTAGATAGCCCAAAGGCATCTGCCTGCTCCAGGAACATAAATAGCCTCAAACCATTCCATCAAGTCATGAGAATGAGGTCTATAATTGTTACTGGTATTTGGCATATCAAATACAAGAAGGGTAGCTTGCCAGCCTCTGCTGTGAGGGTGGGATACTCTAGTAGTCAACTCTAATATTGAGCATTTATTGATGAACGGCTGAACGAGCAGGGCTGTGAGCAGCTCTTCTGCTGGGTGGAGCTCTGATGGGAGGGAGTCTGGATGTGGAAAATGGCAACCCTCGTGGTATGGGGGTTCCTCTGGCTTCTTGAGAGGCTCTGCTGGGGTGGCAGGCCAGGGCTAAAACCTGCCATCCCTCCCGGGCACCTCGTGATCATCTGGGCACAGGGAGAGCAGGCAGCAGCTGTGTGAGTCTCTGGATCGGAATACCTGGGCTGGGCTTGAAAAATATTGCTGCATGGTGGGTCACTGACAAGCCAAGCTGTGATCAGTTCTTCTGCTGACTATTTATTATGATATATATATATATATGTATTTAGAGAGATATACAGCAATTTTTGTTTCTAAAATAGCTACTTTGTATCTATTAGAATATTAATAAAATAGGAAAATAATACATGAATAATTATACTGTATTGTTATAATTAAAATAATACATTTACAAATATATGTGTATATATTTAATTTTACTGTATTATTAGGAAATTTAGACTGCTGCTTGTTGTTGAAACACCCTTAACTTCTTAATTTTTTACAAAATTCTTTTATATTAACAAAATTGTACATCTTAGATCAATCAGCTTTCTGATTCTCAAATTCCAATTTTCCACAATCAAAATTTACTATTGACTCAAAAAACATAATGCATACAAAGGAATTTCAAAATGAAATAATGATTGTCCAAAGATATTAATTAACAGCATGCTTTCAAAACAAGAAAATTATTATTGATAAGCAAATGAGCACAATATGATATAGTGGATAGTGTCTTTTCCAATAACTCCTTGCATTCTTTCTACAGACTTTGTGTGCCTGTCCTCGTTTCTGTGTGATTTGTTTTTAACAGTGCACCTGTGTCTCACTTTGGAGTGTGGCCCATGGGTTGTTGCAGCACTTGGCTGGAAAATACAGATACTCACAAGTGCTTGTAAGTTTCCATCTGCTTGTGAAGGCCTTTAGCCAAAAAGAGGCACAGGAATTTCAAAGTCCAGTTCCTTGTCCATAAGTACACAAAATTGTACATCTTAGATCAAGTTTTCTCCCATGGGCTGTCCTTTTAAGTTTATTTCCAGAAATTGCTTCATTGAACTATTTTATTATATTATTCTCTACTACTCTATTTTTCTGAGGTGTATGTTAATGCACCTTGCATTAACCTAGACCTGGGCCCTATGAAAGCAGGATGAGAATGCTATTCGGATTTCCCAAAGAGGAATCAAAAGAGCTATACTTGGAATATCACGCCTCGCTCAAGTGAGAGAAGGAATCCGATGTTCCGACCTCCATCATGGTTCCAGAGTCAGGAACCCTGTCTCTTTTGCCAAGGCATTGAAAATCAGATGGGCTGGACATGTAATGTGATTTGGAGACGACCGCTGGACTGGAGCCGTACTGACTGGATCCCACGGGATGTCAAAAGATCACGTGGCCACCCACCTACAAGATGGTCAGACTTTTTCGTCAAGACCCTGAAGGAATGGTTTGAGCTCTTCATTAATTCAATGTTTAAGCTCCTATCCGAATCGGTTTGAGACTCTGTATTCCTGAAGCAACCTGAAGCCATTGGGCTACACTGGCACATGATAAGGTCAAATGGAAATGTTACTGGTGCCCGCTCAAGCAATTAGATGAATAACGGGATGTCAAGTGATCAAGTCAAGTGATCAAGTGACTCTATTTTGCTGTATCACTCCCTTTGTAGGTTTTTTTGAGGACATTTTACTAGAAAATATTTTATGTAGAGACAGTTGACTAGGTGTTTACTTCTGAGATACACAACTCAAGACATAGGAAGACCCTTTTTTATATAACACTTCACTTCTTATTATATTTTTAAAAAACACAAACACTTAAAGGTTAGCTAATTTTTTTTATATATATATATATAGTCATTAAAATAAAAAGCCAAGACCTTATTTTGAATACTTCTCAGACTGTTAGAACTTTTTCCTGTATTTTGTTTTTCTGCCATCCCTATCAGGGGTCAGAGGTTATTACACATTCAGTGTTCTCAAGATGGAGGTTACTCCAGATGGTGCTCAAAGGAGCAGCGAAGGCTGGGGATTGAACTAGGGTTTCCGTATGCAAATCATGTGTGCTATACTTTAGAATATTATATCCTCCCTGAAGTACTTTTTGTCATAACTGCCATTGAAACACACAAAGAAACACCTTTTATTTTTAATTCGCTTTTAGGTATTTAATTTTTTTTTCTTTTGTTTGTTGGGAAATTGGCTAACTTTCAATTAAACTTAAAAATCTCATTTCATATATATATTATATATATACATATAATATATATTTATATATATATATACACCACTCCATGAGAAAAAGGATAAGAATATAAAATTTTACTGGCATGTTAATTTTAATAAGTCCCACATAAGAGAGAAAAATAAATGTACTGATGGTCAAAGTCAAACAAAGAAATTACTTCTGTCCTTTCAAGGAGACTGAGAAAAACCATTTAAAATATCTGTGTTCATTTTAAATATCTGTCACTCTAAGGATAATTAGTACTTGATATATATCCCCTAGTGATTACATTTAAAAGGAAAATACTTGCACATTTTAATCATTACTAATTTTTATGCAGGCAAAAAACCCTTAAAGTCGAAGCTATTTGGTAAAATGATGACTTGATTGCTAAAGAAATGTTAAGGTAAATGTTTTCTCCCAATATTCTGAATACTGATATAAACTAATTGTTTATCATTGAAAAACTCACCAGTTTCATTTTGCAGGTTGATTATCTGAGTGTAAGGGTGGAAATTAGAGGATTTCAATATTTGAGGGTTTTTTGCAGTTTTTTTTCAGGGGTCGTGGAGCAGGTCTGGGTCACACGTAGAGGTGTTCATTGCTTACTCCTGGGTCTGTGCTGAGTTATAACTCCTGGAAGGGTTCAGGGGATTGATAGATAGCACAGAGGGAAGGGCACTTGCATTGCATGCAGTAGACCCAAGTTCGATCCTGGCATCCCATCAGGTTCTTTGGACATTGCCAGAAGCAAATCCTAAGAAAGCTAGAAGTAACCCCTGAGCATTGCCAGGTATGGCCCAAAGCAAGCAAACAAATAAGAAGTCTCAGTGAACACTGTTTCAGACACTGAACCTTAAACACTGTACTATATCTCCAACTCCAATTTGTTAGTTTTTCTTAAAAAAAGAGAAAGAAAACACCATTCTGAGGAACTATAGAATGCAGAGTGAAAAAGGAACCTACCCATTTTAACATTTTTCTTATTTTATTTTATTTTATTTTATTTGTTGCCTTCACTTATTTATGATTTGGGGGCCATTCCTTGCAGTGTTCAGGGACTATTTCTGGATCTGTGCTCAGGAGTGATCTCTGGCAAGGTTTGGAGAACCATATGTGATGCCAGGGATGCAAATCCTGGTTTCACCCACCATAGCTACATGCAAGGCAAATGCTTTAGTTTCTGTACAATCACTCTAGTTTTGGAATCCACACTCCTACTGATTGCTCGTATCCTATATCAGCATCCAAAATACTCATGGTAAATAGATAACCTTAATATATAAATGTATTATATTTATCTAATTCTTCTAGTGTAATAAGTAAGTAGAGAGTGTAAGTAGTAATAATCTAAGTTTCCATAGAGAAATGGAGAATAGATCAAATTAAATAAATCATTGTAAACATTAAACAAGAAGAAATAGATAATTCTCTTTGAGAGAAGAGATGCTCCAAGTAAGCCAACAGCTATTCTAATTTCCCATCTAAGGTAATTTATCCTACCCTATCATGAAAAAGAAAATTAGGTAAAATGTTGCTCTAACTAAGTCAAAATACAGGTATGTGAATTTATGGCAGCTGAACTGACTGTAATTTGTGACAGAAAATAATTCATGTGGGGGGTTGCTTAAACATTTGCATTAGAGTTCCCTTATAAATATGCGGTTAAAATTTAAATTCCTTGTATAAAATTAGTATCTGGGAGACCAGAATAAATTGTGTGAAAACTACTATTTGGGTTGAATAATTTCTGGGGTTCAGAGTCATTTGGAAATACATTCAAGTTCTGGTCATACAAGATCAGGATTATTTTGAATATCTGGAGCATTATTTAAATAACTTACAGTAGTTAAATCTTAGAGTAGACATAAACTATGGTGGAGTAAAGAATGATTTGCATTTGCTTAACAAAGCTTAGAGCCTAGCATAAGACCAAGGATCACTAAAAGTCAATCATATCACTACTTACCAATCAGAATTTATTAAGGAAGCACAACAAAATCCAGCACAAAACTGCCAAAAAGTAATGAAAATATTAGTAATGATAGCATTACTTTTAGATAAGAACTATAATAAAGATATTAAAAGCACACTTAAAACTTAAAGGAACAGTAAATACTATAAAAATAAAAACTAAAACAGGGAGGATTTTATGAGTTGATAAACATATCTGAAAATGGAAAATAGTTACTACGGACTTAAAACTAAGGATAACACTCCAGAAGACAAGATAAATACCTAGAGACAGTGTAATGCCATAATACACTAGATAAAAGTATAATGTCTAGGTATACAAAGCACTCACAAAACTCAAAAATTAAAATATTCATAACCTATTAAAATGGGAAGAGATGAGTAGACAATTTCTTAAAAAAGAAATGGATGACTAGTATGCATATGAACAACTGTCATCTCTACTTAGTAAGGAAATGCATATCAAAACAAAGATAGGATATCTAACACGAGAGAAGGCCCTATATTAAAAATACCGAAAGTAATCAAATTTGATGAGGATGCAGCAATGAAAAACTAGTATTTTCATTCACTGTCAGTGAGAGTTCCATCTGGCTCAGAATGCAGTATGGATCTCTCTACAGATTAAGAGTACAACTCCCACTCCCCTACAACTCAGCAATTCCATTTGTTGACATGCACCCAAAGAACACTAAAAGTTTAATTAGAAGAGATACACACATGTTCTTGTTCATTGCTATTCTTAGTCAGGTGTTAGATATGATAAAATATCAACAACGAATGAAAAGAAGAAATTATGAAGTTTTCAGCAGCATAAATGGGCTGGAGCTTATCACGGTAAGACAAATAAATAAGTCAGAGGAAGAAGGAAAAATGCCAGAGGATCCCACTGCTCTGTGGAACCCAGAAAGGCAGAGCTAGAGAATAGACAATACTGAACAATGACAAAGCCTTGCCCTTGGAGCTTAAAACCAATTACCTAGCTGTAGTGGGAGACATGTGGGAAAGGGGAGACGGTCAAAGCCACAGTGATAGAAGACACTGAAGAGGGTCATGGGTACTTCGTTGATGATGTGTGACAGTCATTCATACATCGATACTATATGCTGCAACTCTATTATAGCTACCTAAACTGTTATGTGCAAGGAAGACCAAATATGAAAAATAAAGAAAATGACTGAAAAAAATTGAACAGACCACCAACTATACAAAAATAGTCTCATAAAATTCAACAAAGCCATGACTGGGTATAAGAAGAGGTTGGGGGCGGAGCTATAGTCCAGCGGGTAGGGCGTTTGCCTTGCACATAGGCTGGCCTGTGCCGGCCGGGTTCGATCCCCGGCATCCCATATGGTCCCCCTCAGCACTGCCAGGGTAATTCCTGAGTGCAGAGCCAGGAGAAACCCCTGAGTATTGCCGGGTGTGACTCAAAAAGAAAAAAAGAGGTTGGAAGTAAAGAAAATAAAAAATATTAATTATAGCTCAAAGTTTCCAAATGACAAGAAAAACATAAACTACATATTCAGATCATTCAGTAGATTGGAAGGAAAGACAATTACAACAAAGAATATGATAATTAAATTACTGAACTTGGCTAATAAAGAGAGAAATCTTAACTAATTAAGACAGAATACTGAAGCTTTATAGACTTAAATTGTCAGAAGTCAGAGCTTTAGATGTGAACAGTGTTTTAGAAATGAAAATGCCACAGAAAAGGTGAACATCTCTGAATACATTGTTTTCCCAAGCCAAAAAATATCATATACAAGCGAGGATCCTAAGGTCTGGGTTGGTAGAGAAGAAAGCAAAGGAGAGGGTCTCTTAAATTATATAAACAAGGCAGATTAATCAGCATTGCACATATAGAGAAGATATTTCCAGCCTGTTTTTTTAAAACATTTATAGTCCCTTAAAAATAGCTACAAGAATAATCAGAAGAAAACAAACCCCAGTACTATAATGTATTTTTATACCATGTCTAAGTTTAAAACAAATAGTAGACATGAAAATGTATTCAGTGTGATACAGTTTGTAAAAACTGTATTAAAAATTAGTTTTACTAAATCTGAAATTTAAATCATGGAACTAATGATTTGCAAAAGCTTTTAAACTATAAATTAGACCAGAAAGTTCATATAGGGGTTAGGGCATATGCTTTACATCCATTTAACCAAACTTTTATTTCTGGCATCACCTGGTCTCACAAGCATTGCCAATATACCCTGGGGGTCTCCAGGAGTCATCAAATATGACCCTAGAGGGCCCTGGACACTAAGAGTGTTGCTTGGTGGTCCCATGTTGGGTTCTGAGCTGCTAGCATTAGGGTCCAGCATTTTCCCATCCACAAAACCCTAAGGACAGGACCCAGAAATGGGTCCTACCCATATGGTTACACCAAAACATCCATGCTAAGGTGAGGCAGAATATGCCTGGTCTTTTAATGTCTGATCACAGGAATATGTAAATCAATGATCATTATCTTGCAAATGTTACCTTGCAAATGCTAAATCTGTGATTGTCATTTGTTGTGAAGGTTGTTACCTGTTACAATGGCCCAGGAGCTTGCAAATGCCTGTGATGTGTGCTTGTACCCCCTCCACCCAAAAATTGTATAAAAAGGCTTAAACTGTGTCTGGTAAATCCAGTGCTGCTATCCAAAACTCCTCCCTGCATTGGTGTCGTTCATTCTTTTCTTTCCTTTCTCAGCAGCAGCGACAAGGCAGAGTTTCTCCCAAGTCCATTCCTCTCCTTTTCCGCAGGGGATGAAGTCCTGCAAGATCTAGGTCTTCCTCATTTGTGCCGGAGGGGGCTGCTGACCAGGGCCCCTGGCAGTTGTAGACATTAAAAGTACTTAAACAGCATCTTCTCCTTGGTCCCCTAATTTAGAATCTTTTTCTTTCACTCTCCCCCAGTCTCTCTGTCTCTTGTCTCTCTCTCCTCCTCTCTCTCTCTGTCTTTCTCTCTCTCTGTCTCTCATATGCATACCTATGTGTTTGTGCATTTGTGTGGTGTCTGTGATGCTTTTTTAAATAAACAATCAAATATTAATGTGGAAAAACTAGAAACATAAAAATAATAGAAATATTACAACTAAAACCTACCAGGAATCAAACTTTTTTGGTTTTTTTTTTTTTTTTTTTTGCTTTTTTGGGTCACACCTGGCAATGCTCAGGGGTTACTCCTGGCTCTGCACTCAGGAATTAACTCCTGGTGGTGCTCGGGGACCATATGGGATGCCTGGGATTGAACCCTGGCTGGCACAGGCCGGCCAACGTGCAAGGCAAATGCCCTACCCGCTGGGCTATTGCTCCGCCCGGAAAGAAACATTTTATGTTTGTTTATTTTGTTGTGTGGGGATCACATCAGAGCATACTCCTGACTTATTACTATTTCTGTGCTAGGGATCACTAATGGCAGTGTCTGAGGGACCATATGAAGTGCCAGGGATAAAATCCAGGTTGCTACATACACAGCAAGTGACTAGAATACTGGACCATTTCTCCAGTCCTCAAATATTTAAAATGTTTTTTAATTTGCAGGCCTATTTGTGTATCTGACAACTGACGAATAAACAGACCTAACAAACTCCACATTTGGAGTATAAAAAGACATAGTGGAACAGTATAAAGACATAAGAACCCCTTGGCATATAAAATAGGACACAATTCAAAACTGTGTACAGGTACATATAGTCCCAGAGGACAGAACAGAGGAAGGGAGAGGAAAATATTTAAAAAAGGTGATATATGAAAACATTACAATTCTGTTAGGAAAACAACCTGAAGTTTAAGAATCTCAACAAACATCATGTGTGATGTACTCTAAGGATATATGGTTTTTTAAATACTGAAAATCAAAGTTAAAGAGAAAATCTGAAATGCTTTGAAGGAAGCTAATATCTTGCTTAGAAGTGGCATTAATTTAATCAGTAGCTGCTGTGAGTAACAGATTGCCTTGGGTGAATTAAATTTAATTAAAGAAATGGTCAGCCAATAATCTTATACAAATTATCCTTTAAAATGAAATGAAGGTAAAATATTCAAATAAATGGAACTATAATGATCTTTGCCAGTAGTCACTACAAAGACAGTGAAGGAAGACCTTATGTCTGAAGGGAAATGCACCAAAATGGGTTAACTATGCAAGCAGATATAAACATGTCATCAAAGTCTATTCAAGAGAATGTCAAAAACTTCCCCAATTAAATGACCAATACAGTACAGACATTTATTTCTCAGAAATATAAGACCATGGAGCTAGTATGTTTGGGCAATGGGTCTCTTTCTATTCCTATGCACATATTTTCTGGAGCTCTATGTGAGTTGTTTTGTAAGGAAAGAATTCCATTCATAAGGGCCCCATTACTCCACGAACTAATCACCAGCCAAGGTGAACCTACTAATACTATTCCCTCTTGATTTTTTGAAATTTGAAGGTGTATGGTTTTTCAGTCTATAGCACACACCAACCCTCACAATTATTTTACAAATTTACTGAAAATTTTATGGCTATTGATAATAAAGTTTATAACTATGAGTTTCAAAGTTTTGTTAGTTTCAATATATATGATAATATGATAAAAGCATGGGAGTCAAGGATAAATGTTTTAAGGCTGCTTCATATCATGAATTAATTTAGTACTGACTTTAAATTATTGGGGTAACTTGAAAATCTTTATTTTAATTTCTCAAACAACACAATGCAATGCAAGGACATGTAACTTAATTGAAAAATGTTTATACATTTATAGTTGTATTAAAATCTATGATGTAATTAGAACTATGATTTTAAAAATGTTTTGCACTATCATCTTTAAAACAATGTTCTATAATAAAAAATAAGGCTTAAATAAAGATATGCCTCCTTGTATGACTGAATATACCAAATGTATCAATTCTTTTCCTAAATTTTCTGTGACTACTAAAATTAACATAAAAATGCAAATAAGCCATTATAAAGAAATAGAAAGAATTAATTTAGTGTGAAAATGCAAAAACGCTAAAATATTACAGAAAAAATATTAAGAGAGATTTGGAAACTGAAGCATATTAGATTCTCAACACTATTCACGTCATGTCTTACTATTAAAACACCATTAACCACACTAGGTTAATATGGAGGAAAATGTAGAAACATACTCACCAGCATAAAAAATGAACTTAGATAGGTTTATCATAAAAAGTAACAAGTCAAAAGTAGTTATAGAACTTAATATAAAATATATGGCTTCAATATATAGCAGGACAAATCAATTGGAATTTGTATTTGACAATTGTGTATGGATCACAGCCTGGAGAATAATAAATAACCATAATCTCCATGGTAGAGCCTGGCAAGCTACCTGTGTCGCATTTGATATGCCAAAAACAGTAACAATAATAGACCCCATTTCCATGACCGAATGAATGGTTTGAGACTCTTCGTGTTCCTGGAGCGAGCAGATACCACTGGGCTACACTAACACTCAACAGGAATGAATGGAGATGCTGGTGGTACCTATTCGAGCAAATCAATGAAAAATGGGAAGACAAATGACACAAGTGAAACTCCACACTTTGTTTTTAAGGATCTTATGTTTTTTGGCTCCTTGCTTAGAAAAATATTGAATGCAATAAAAGTGATGGGTTGTAACTTCCTGTCTGGGATGACGCCAGGTCCCCGACAGTGCCGGGAAGCAAGTTCCCTTCTACCTTGAAACCGGCAGGGAATGGATGAAAACTCAGGAATCCAATGCAGTTTTAAAATGCATTACTATCACAGGTTCGAAGCAGTCATTGAAGCCCTAGCCAAACAGGGTGTTCAAACCCAATACATCAAGATCCTTCGTGAGCTGTATTACGGATTCACCACCAGGATCTCACCATTCTACAAAAGTGATCATTAATGTGAAAAGAAGGGTTCGACAGGGTGATACCATCTCACCAAAACTCTTCAGTGCCACCCTCGAGAACATCATGCAACAATTAGAATGGGAAGCAATGGGAGTGAAGATAGATGGTCGGCAACTACACCACCTCCGCTTCGCTGATGACATCGTTCTAATAAAACCAAACATTAGCCAAGCAGCACAAATGCTGGCTGACTTCGACGGAGAATGGGGAAAGATAGGTCTACAGCTGAATCTAAAGAAAACTCTGTTCATGAAGAATGAACTAGTTCCAGAGGCCCCATTCACTCTCAATGGAACAAACATCTCTGAATGCAGCATTTACGTGTACCTAGGTCGAGAAATCAACATGATGAATGACCTAAAACCTGAGCTGCTCAGGGAGGCAGAGAGTGGCATGGAATGCCTTCAAAGGCATCGAAGAAATAGCTAAAAGGACAAAGAACCTGTGGCTCCGGGCACATCTCTTTGACTCCACCGTTCTCCCTGCATTAACATACGCCTCAGAGACCTGGGCCCTACGAAAGCAGGATGAGAATGTTATTCAGGTCTCCCAGAGAGGAATGGAAAGAGCTATGCTTGGAATATCACGCCTCACTCAAGTGAGAGAAGGAATCAGGAGTTCTGACCTCCGTCGCTATTCCAGAATCAGGGATGCTGTCTCGTTTGCCAAGGCATCGAAAATCAGATGGGATGGACATGTAATGCGATTTGGAGACAACCACTGGACTAGAGCCATTACCTACTGGATCCCACGGGATGTCAAAAGATCACGTGGCTGCCCACCTACAAGATGGTCAGACTTCCTTGTAAAGACCCTGAAGGAACGGTTTGAGGCTCTTCATATTCCTGAATCAACCAGATGCCATGGGCTACATTGTACGTGATAGGGTCCAATGGAAATGTTACTGGCGCCCGCTCGAGCAAATTGATGAATAACGGGATTCAAGTGATCAAGTGATCAAGTGACTATCACAGGTTCAGGCATACAAATCAGCAATAGGAAAAACCCTGTGCTTAGGATTCCCAACTAGAACCCCAGCCGTGTAGGCCAAGATGGTGGCCACCACGTGTTAAGGCCCTGTAAAGGGGAGACAAAGACAAAACTCCCAAGAAGGGTGCGAGCTCACAAAGAGAACCCAAAAGAGAGAGAGAGAAAGGAAGTAGGCTGATTTTATACCCCCTGCAACTCAGACCTCCCACTATTACGGGAAGCAGGAAGGGTCAAATGCCGTTGGGTAATTTCTCCTAGTGCCTCTCCTAGACCCTATTATATGCTAATCTTTTGAGCCAAGATACGCCCTGGAAATGCCTTTATAGGGTAGAGAAGGGGGTTTCTGAGATGGCATGTCTCTGTACCAAAGACTAATGCTAATGCCAGTTAAATATCTCTCCAAGCCTTCACAAGAGTCTCGTCTAATTCACGGTAGTTTTGTATTTTACTTGTTTTTGAATTATCAGGGGGCCATGCTTGCTTGCTTGGAGGCAAAAAGCATTTCTCTCTGGGCTAATTACGTAGAGAACCAACGTGGCCAGGCATATATTCTGGTAAGATCAAGCTAGTCCCACGATGATTGTGGTAGCATGAGAGAATATTTATACCAGCCAGTACGGAATACATGGTCAGATAAACTGCCACATTTAGACTACCCCCCTTATCTACAAAGTGACCTGCAGGAGGCAATCCAGAGTAGATGCAGAGGCTCTTAGAGGAGTCCTGCAACAACTTCCAAGTTGAGACTATAGAAATCCATCACATTTTTTCTTGTTTGAATTTTTTGCACTTGCTCAATCTGCTGAAGTAAGCTGGTATGTAGAGAAGTACTGTTTTGAGAGAAACTTATGGTAGAAAACTGAGTTCCTGGAGTTAAACTGAAACTTGGCTCAGTTCAAGAGCCAACAAGCTGCTGGTGTCTGCCATGATTAACCTATCAATAAGATATGATAGCCACCGGTATTGATGTATCGGGAACACAAATATTCTAAACAGTAACTAAAAGATCTCAAGAAATACATTGATAACAATACAGTAAGTATAAGGGATTTCAAAATGCACTTCTAGTGATAAAAAGTTAACCCAGTCAAAGAAGAAGGATATATATTTTATATTAAGTAATTGAGATGGACTAAACAGAAAAAATAAAGAATATTTTATTCCAAAATAAATGAATGAGAATTATTCTGTATTCCACACTCAGAATCTTCTAAATTCTGGAACATTCTCTATATAGAATGATGTTTTTAACTGTAACAATACATTCATATATATATATATATATATATATACATATATATACAGGAATATTGAAATAATATCAAGCATTTTCAAATCACAATGCATGAAGCTAGAAATAAACGAAAATAAAAAATGAGAGGAAAATGTGGATACTAAAATATATCCTCTAAATAACTCTTGGTCAAGAAATAAAAGAATGAATAAAAAGTACTTGTAAAATAACAGCAAATCAAGATATATTCTATTGGAGTCTATTCGATTCAGCAAGAGGAAAACTCATTGCAATATGGGCCTATATCAATAAATGAAAAAATCCTCAAGTGAAAGAATCTAAACTCACATTTGAAAGGGACTAAAAGAAAGATAAGAGAAGCAAGTTATATAAAAGGACATAATTGAAATTATAATGGAAATAAATTAACTAGAAACCACAATGAAATACAATCAATGAAACTAACACCAAATTTTGAAAAAATTAAAATAAATATTATAAAGCACTCTTTAGACTAACCAAGAAAAAGAGAGGGGGCCTAATTAAAAAGAAATCAGGATCTAGGGCCTGGGAGATTATACAGAGGTTGAAGTCCTTGTATTGCATGCAGCTGAAATCAGTTTGACTCTCCTAAAACCGTATTTGATTTGCTGAATATTGATGGACTAACTCCTGAGTATAGTTGCATTTGGTCTCAATCACTTCACTTGTATCACTTGTCTTCCCATTGATCATCTATTTGCTCGAGTGGGCACCAGTAACATCTCCATCCATCCTGTCACATGGTAGTGTAGCCGAAGGGTTTCTACTCGCTCGAGGAACATCACTGTAACTATCTTCCCATTCATCATCTATTTGCTAGAGAGGGCAGGGCACCTGTAATATCTCCATATGTCCTGTCTCATGCTAGTAGAACCCAAAGGCATCCACTTGCTCCAGGTACATAAAGAGCCTCAAACCATTATATTAGTACATAGGAATGACCTAATATAAATGTTACCTGGTATTTGGCATATTAAATACGACACGAGCAGCTTGCCATGCTTGCCGTGGGGGGGTGGCATACTCTTGGAGTCACCTCTAAATAAATAAAGCATTTATTTATCTCGATGAGCCGGACTGTGATAGTCTGGTCTGCTGGGTGGAGTTGTGATGAGAAAGAAGTCCGGATGTGGAAAACGGTGGAACCCATGGAGTTGGGGGTCATCTGGCTTGTTGTGAGGCTCTGCTGGTGTGGCAGGCCAGGGCTAGAACCTGCCATGCCTCCCGGGTGCCTCATGAGCGGCTGGGCACAGGGAGAGTTCCTGTTCCTGTGCCCAGACAGGAACATAAAGAGCCTCAAACCATTCCATCAGGTCACAGGAATGAGGCTTATAATTGTTACTGGTATTTGGCATATCAAATACGACACGGGTAACTTGCCGTGCAGGTGGGCTACTCTTGTAGTCACAAATCAAACACAAAACAAATAAACTTAAAAAATCAGAAATTAAATAGGAAAAGTAAAGTAATAATACATAAATACAAAGAATCATGAGAGACTGCTCTGAACATCTCTAGTCAAACTCATTTTACAACTTAGAAAAATGGACATTGGACACATTATTTTAGAATTTTAACTTTATATAATGAACCAGGAAGAAATTAATTACTTAAGTAAACCAATCACAAAGATATAAATTGAAGCACTATTATCTTCTTATGAGCAAATTCCTAGGACCTGATACAGATCTCGGTAGAGCCTGGCAAGCTACCCATTTCATATTTGATACTCCAAATACCAGTAACACTTATAGACCTCATTCCCATGACCTGATGGAATGGTTTGAGGCTCTTTATGTTCCTGGAGCAGCAGATACCGTTGGGCTATGCTAGCATGTGACAGGACATATGGAGATGTTACTGGTGGTTGCTTGAGCAAATCGACGATCAACGGAAAGAAGAGTGATACAAGTGATACAAGAGATATAGCTCTATCTGTAATCTGTAAATTCTATAAATTTTTAAATAGGAAAACATCTCTATTTCTAAATATGTAATAAAGGGGAACATTTATAAATTCACTGTGTTAGTATCACACTGTGTTAGTATCACACTAGCTCGGCTCTTCACATGCTACCTGTCCAAATGCAAGGTGCCCTTCCAATGGAAAACCAGCAGGACAGTTCTACTGTTCAAGAAGGGAGACATTCACAACATCAGCAACTATCGCCCCATCTGCCTGTTGTCCATCATCTACAAGCTGTTTACAAGAGTCATCCTGAACAGGATTAGCAGAACACTAGATGAAGGACAACCATACGAGCAAGCAGGCTTCCGGAAAGGATTCAGCACAATCGACCATGTCCATACAGTAACCAAGCTCATCGAGGTTTGTAGGGAGTACAAGATGCCACTCTGTCTCACTTTCATTGATTTAAAGAAAGCCTTTGATTCTGTGGAGACTGAAGCAGTCATCGAAGCCCTAGCCAAACAGGGTGTTCAAACCCAATACATCAAGATCCTTCGTGAGCTGTATTATGGATTCACCACCAGGATCTCACCATTCTACAAAAGTGATCATTAATGTGAAAAGAGGGGTTCGACAGGGTGATACCATTTCACCAAAACTCTTCAGCGCCACACTCGAGAACATCATGCAACAATTAGAATGGGAAGCAATGGGAATGAAGATAGATGGTCGGCAACTACACCACCTCTGCTTTTGCTGATGACATCGTTCTAATAACACCAAACATTAGCCAAGCGGCACAAATGCTGGCTGACTTTGAACGAGAATGTGGAAAGATAGGTCTACAGCTGAATCTAAAGAAAACTATGTTCATGAAGAATGAACTAGTTCCAGAGGCCCCATTCACTCTCAATGGAACAAACATCTCTGAATGCAACAGTTACGTGTACCTAGGTCGAGAAATCAACATGATGAATGACCTAAAACCTGAGCTGTGCAGGAGGAAGAGAGCGGCATGGAATGCCTTCAAAGGCATCGAAGAAATAGCTAAAAGGACAAAGAACCTGTGGCTCCGGGCACATCTCTTTGACTCCACTGTTCTCCCTGCATTAACATACGCCTCAGAGACCTGGGCCCTACGAAAGCAGGATGAGAATGTTATTCAGGTCTCCCAGAGAGGAATGGAAAGAGCTATGCTTGGAATATCACGCCTCACTCAAGTGAGAGAAGGAATCAGGAGTTCTGACCTCCGTTCGCTATTCCAGAATCAGGGGCGCTTTCCCTGACCTCTGTCGCTATTCCAGAATCAAGTACGCTGTCTCGCTTGCCACGGCTAAGGAAATCAGATGGGCTGGACATATAATGCGATTTGGAGACAACCGCTGGACTAGAGCCATTACCCACCTGATCCTACGGGATGTCAAAAAGATCACGTGGCCGCCCACCTACAAGATGGTCAGACTTCCTTGTCAAGACCCTGAAGGAACGGTTTGAGGCTCTTCATATTCCTGAATCAACCAGATGCCATTGGGCTACATTAGCACGTGATAGGGTCCAATGGAAATGTTACTGGCGCCTGCTCGAGCAAATCGATGAATAATGGGATTCAAGTGATCAAGTGATCAAGTGAAGTATCACACTAATATCAAACTCAAAAGACTACACAAGAAAGAAAGAAAGAAAGAAAGAAAGAAAGAAAGAAAGAAAGAAAGAAAGAAAGAAAGAAAGAAAGAAAGAAAGAAAGAAAGAAAGAAAGAAAGAAAGAAAGAAAGAAAGAAAGAAAGAAAGAAAGAAAGAAAGAAAGAAAGAAAGAAAGAAAGAAAGAAAGAGAGAGAGAAAGAGAGAAAGAGAGAAAGAAGAGAGAAAGAGAGAAAGAGAGAAAGAAAGAAAGAAGAAAGAAAGAAGAAAGGAAGAGAGAGAGAAAAGAGAGAAAGAGAGAAAGAGAGAAAGAAAGAAAGAAGAAAGAAAGAAGAAAGGAAGAAAGAAAGAAAGAAAGAAAGGAAGGAAGGAAGGAAGGAAGGAAGAAAAGAAATGAAGGAAGGAAGAAAGAAGAAAGAAAGAGATAGAAAGAAGGAAGGAAGGAAGGAAGGAAAGAAGAGGGAAATGAGGGAAATAAAGAAAATTTAATAGTTAATGCCGATGAATATAGATGAAAATTTAATAACAAATCTTGGCAAATTGAATTCAGCTTCATATTAAGATAATCATCAGTCATTATCAGGTGTGATTTACTCAGGGATGCAAGAACGCTTCAGCATATGCAAGTGAGCTTATATAATATAACCGTATCAAAAAAAAGAAAAACAAAAATCATATGGCCACATAAATAGATCCAGAAAACTTCCAACAACTATCAAAACATTTGTATGAAAAAATATCTTTTAGAAGGAACTTAACAGAGTAAAGATCAGATTCGAAAATCACACAGTTAATATCTAAAGACCTCAAAGCTTTTTCCATCAAGACCTGGAATTAGGAACAGGAGCAACAGTATAAATGATAGAGTATTTACCTTGCACTCAGCTGTCCTTGGTTCAATCCCTTATGGTTCTGGAAACCTCCAAGAGTGATATCTGCAGAGCCAGGAGTATACCCTGAGAACTGCCGGGTATGGTCCATAAACAAAAAGAAAAGAAAAAAATAATCTGTAATTACAATGTCTATTGTTACCACTATTTGTTTGTATGTGATGGGGAAAGTGGTTCTCCATTGGTATTGAGAGTCACATGGCCTCACCCACAAGAGGAAGGCCTGCAGGGCTCAGAGAGGCATAAAGCACCAGGGATGAAACTTTATGCTAAATATAAATTATTTTATATTTATGTTTAGCATAAATATATTCAAGGCATACACTTACTCCTTTAAGTTATCTCTCCAGCCCCACCACTACATTTTGCATAGGTTTGGGCATGTAAGTGAGACAGATTAGGTGAACAAACCAACAAAAACTCAACAGAATCCAATCAGAAAAATTAAGACTATCACGCTTTGTCTGTGACGTGATATGTTCATGGAAAATTCTGAAGACTATTATTAGAAATGGTTTCAACATTACAAAAAGAAAATTAATATAGAAATAAACTATTGTATTTGATATATAAGCAATACAAATACAGCAAACTATTGTATTTGTATATATAAGCAATAGCTTTGAAGAAAGGGAAATTTAAAAGACAATGCCATTTACAAATGTTCAAATTTGAAAATAAGCATAGCAAAAAAAGGTGAAATAATATTGTACACTAAACACTATAAGACATTAACATGACTAAAAGAAATAGAAGACTCAAAGTATGAGTATTCATCCATGTCCATGGATTAGAAGAATAAACTTAAGCTTACGAATTAGACTGGGGCAGTCCTGCCCAGAACTGCTGCTAAGGCTCTCAGCCAGACACCAGGTACTCAGGTTCAGGGTGGGGTTGCTGCCTGCCTGCCCTGTGCTAGACTGATGGGGCGCCTTGGGTTTGGGGCAGGTATTGCTCCTTGGCCTGTTCTACCCCAGGCACTCAGAAGCCAGAAAACCTCGTGCAATACAACCACAGATATCCTCAAGGTCCAGACTCCACAGCTGGATACAGCCCGACCCCCATGGCATGTGGCCATTTGTGCCTCTGTGGTATCTCAAAACCTGGTATACCACAAATGTGTGGGAGTCAGGGGTTAGGTAAGACAGAGAAGGGAACAGTGTGCTAATAATCATTGAAAATGATGATACCATCTGAGAGCTGAGCACTGAATATAGGCAAAATGATACACATGATAATCTATAAATGTATATATTGCAATCGACAATGTGTAAGAAAGGGAAACAAGAAAGAGAGAGAAAGAAGAGAGAGAAAGAGAAAGAGAGAAAAGCGATAAATAACCTGTAGAGGCAGGTTTGGGGGAAGGGGGAGGGAAGTGGGGACATTAGTGGTCGGAAATTGGCACTGGTGGAGGGATGGGTGCTGGAACACTGTATGACTGAAACTCAAACATGAACATATTGCAGTCGTATATCTCATGGTGGTACAGTAAAATATTATTAAAAAAAGAATTAGACTGGTCTTGGTCTTAAAGTCGCAACCTTCTTTGGTGGTATGAGGTCCTGTGCTTGAACCCTGTTTCCACTCCTTGTGGTATATGCAGACCCCAACACTGCTGGTGCTCTATCTCTGACATCACCACAAAGTACGTCATCTCTGTTCACAAATGCCAGTCATTTAGGTTTGTATAAGCATCAATGTTCAAGAGTTACCTGTAATTAGCACTACAAATGTGTAAGCACAAAGTATACCTTGGGCATCCAAATTGCAATAAAGAAAAATAACCATTTACCTAAAGCAATCTACATATGCAACACAATTTTCAAAACTCAAATGATTTTCTGGACAAGGGGTTAATAACCATAGTATACTAATAGCTTACAACTTTACAATAAGAGCGAGAGCAAGAACTACACTTTTTTGTGTCCAAAATCTGAGACATATACTTCTCCAAAGAAAGTATACTTAAGTTCGATGGACTGGGGCTGTTATCCAACTTTGAGGGAAAGTGGGTGAATCTTATACATATGAATATATAAAGCATTGAATCTGGAATTCTATAATTAATAAAAGTTGAATAAAAGCTGTATTAAAATTAAAATTTAGTTACATGAAATAAATTTAAGATACATGTCCCAGATCAAAATGGGAATGAGAGAGTATAGTGTCAGAATCTAGTACTGAGAGTGAGAATGCAAACTTTTGGATCCAGAGCTAGCTTTGAAACTGAACTCTGCCATTTAATAACCCTGTGAATGTAAGCATATGATTTAAAGTTCTCTAAATATGTTTCCTTGCCTTTAAACTGGTATAATTATATTTACATCCTACATAAATAGCAGACCATAATATATTAAAAAATTAGTGTTATAAAATCATCATGATTGTAGACATTACCATTGAATCTCTTCACTGATTCTTAGATTTCTCATGGGCAATGAGCACTGTTAGTGAATATCAAAAGTTCACTTTCAGCAGGAATTCCATAATGATGTTGAATAAATTGGTTTGAGTATGGAATAAGAATAGAAATGAATGTTTTCAGCATGGAAATGTGAAGGTTATTGGCAATAACAAAGAATACATATAGTGTGAAATTTACTATGCATCTGAGAATGTATCTTGAAAATAGAGATAAACAATTCAAAGCAATTTTTCTTTTAAGAAATAGTTACTGAATTAATTATGTTTTCTCTAATCTAGGAAGTTGCGCTTGTCACTGAATTGGATGCAGTTCAACCGGCATGGAACTTTTGTAGTTATGGTGGTAAAGAAGGGGTAAGTATAAGTAAATCACACTGATGTAGAGGCATAACTCAAATGAACAGAGTGCTGCTTTGTATACACAAGACTACTCCTGTAGTATATGACCTTTTGACCCCTGTGGCCCCTTGCTCCATATTACTGGATCCTAAACCTTAGCCTTAATATCCATAAAGCCTTAATAGCCATAGAGATAATATTAATTATCACTGATATTAGTCTGTCTCTAGAACAACTCTGGACAGGCCCCCTCATAAACAATAAATTATCAATAAATATAAACGAGTTAATATAATGTTCTGAGATAATATGGTGACTCTGAGTTAGAGACAGGAGCTCTAAAATAGATCTTAGTGCTAAGGGAAAGCCTCTATCAGGATGTTAGTTGTGAGCAGAGTGTAAAGTTTTATATCAGAGTGATAGTATAGATGACAAATATATCACTTGATCACTTGACACTTGACATCCCGTTATTCATCGATTTGGTCGAGCGGGCCCCAGTAATATTTCCATTTGACCCTATCACGTGCCAGTGTAGCCCAATGGCATCTGGTATAATTAAACAAAATAAAAATTTATTTCTGCCTTATGCAATTTTGTCCAAAGGTTAAATACCTCACTATGTTGATATGGAGTTCCAGGTTTCTTCTCTCTTTGGTTATCACACAGTTAAGACTTTACAAACCTCCGATTTAGCACAATAGAGAAGACATATGTTTTACACCAATATCTGGAAACATCCTAAGCACTCAACAATAGATGAGTGGGTAAAAAATTGTGGTGACAATGGGGTGATCCTCAGCTATGGGAAAATAATATCTTGTAACATAGTGTATCATGGATGTATATGGAGCACATCAGACTAAGTGAAGTGAATCAGAAAGTTTTACAGGGATAACTTTGCTCATATGTTGACTATAGGTAAGCAAGAAAAGGGAATAGATAATACACAACAGAAGCAATTCCTGAGAAATGATCAATAGAAATAGAACCTAAGGAGGCTAAGAGCAAGGATGTGGTGTTAAATAAAAGTAGTACAATGGAGGAGTGAGCATGACACTTGGGTGGAAGGAGAACTGTAGACTGCTGCAAGTGTGAAGCAGTGATCTCCACGCCATTGTCAAAGTGGTGCCATAATAAAAGTTTTTTAAATAAGTAACTTTTTAAGAGAATTGGCTTCCTCAATTTCCTACTCAAAGTGTAACATTTGATGCATCTGTTCACATTCTATTGGCACAAAATGCTGATTTCACTAATGAAGATTAAGTTATTATTTATCACTCTCTTTTGATTGTTCCTGAAAGAAAACTTGTTACATGAATTTTTGAGGAGCGATGCATAGGGCAAAAGAATCACAAAACAATCATAAAAGGATCCTGTCGAAAAACACTGAGCTATCTTGGCTCTTGAAGTGTCTGAGACCAGAAAGACGACCGGCGAGCAAAGGTGCCCTGACTAAGGAAAATGTGGCCGTAGATAAAACTCAAAGAGAGGGCAGAGATAAGCCATGCGGGTGCTCTCAAACTGGGATAATTTCCAACCTTGGCATTTGTAGCCTTAAAGGAAACTTTTGTGCCTAAATGCTCTGATTCTTTTTTTTTTTTTTTTGAAGGACCAAGGATTGAATCATAGTGAATCACAAATTCAGGCCATATCTGTTGAGAAAAAGCACCAACACAAAAATATTACATAGATGAGAATTCCATTTAAATGATTTTTAACAGGAAAATCAGTCAGGAAGGATGGAAAACTTTTCAGTGTCTTAGGAGCAAACATGATAGACAGTTTTATTAGCAAAGAGTATCAGGATGGCTGAGCCCTACAGCAGGTAGGCACTGGCCTTGCATGCAGCTGACCTGGGTTTGATTCCCCACCACCGCATATGGTCTCCCAAGCACCAGACATGACCCCTGATTACAAAAAACAGGAGTAACCCCTAAGCACCATTGTGAGGGAAACAAAAAAACAAAAACCAAACAAACTAAACAAAGACAATCCACAAAAAGTATCATGTAAAATTATTTTTTGAGTGAAAGGATTACTCTAAATGTATTCTTAAATACTTTTTGTCAATATGTGTTAATCACTTCACTTGTATCACTTGTTTTCCCATTGATCATGGATTTGCTTGAGCGGGCACCAGTAACATCTCCATACAAGGCAGGAGAAAATTAAGATCAGGGAGCAATTTCAGAAACATCAAGTTCATGGAGCAAACCTCACATTTAATCAGCAGTAATGGAGGTTCAACAAGGAGACAGAAAAAGCACCAATATCATCCTACTCAAGTGCAGTTAATTTTGTCTCTAGCTCAAGATACATAGATGGAAAGCTGACATAAGTCTCCAAAGTTGTTGATTTCCCCCTAGATAATGGATTTCTAGGCAAAGTGGAAAGCTTCAGAAGAAATGAACCTGGTGATGTTTGTTCTCATGCTTCTATTGTTTAAACTACCCCCCGTGCGGCATGAGTTACAACTGCCCTAAGCAAATACAGACAATAATTATCATCTTCCAAAGTAAATGCAGTTTAATTTTGTATTTATTACCTAATCTTTGCCTTTTTTCACTTCTTATACTTTATAGAGTCAAGGATTTGATTCTTTCTTGCTTGTCTCAAAGCTATTATCCAATTCTTTCCCAAGTTCTATACTTCTCAAAAGAGGGAAGAATGACTCACAGAATTGAAATGACTTACCTGAAGTTAGAAAGGTAGTGAATGAATGTCAGAGACATTACAGCCTCCAGTATTCCTAATGTAGATGCTCACTGGTTGTCTTTGTTTGACCCACATGGTCGTCTTGGCATTGAGGAAGAAGAAATGCTGCCTCCAAAAAGTACCCAGCGGCATGTTTCTGCACAAATAAGCAATTGAATAGAATGCCCAGAACTGCAACTATTTACCAAATGCACTTCATTTATTTATGCAAATGAAGGTATACAGACCAATTCTGATTAATGTGCTTCTCAGTGAACAATTGGTGATAGATAGGAAAATATGAAAATTTGGGGGAAAAACTCTTGAGCAGAAAAGTAGAAGCATCAAGAGAAAGATATTATGATCTGAAACAATATACGAGATTCAGATTGTTTCTGTGCTTACTATCGTAGAAGACGAAACTTTGTTATGAAAAAGCATACATTCCTTGTGGCTTATTAAATTTTCTTTTATACATTATCCCTTTCTCCACCATTCTGACTATGACTGACCAAACCAACTCTCTTGTATATATAACAAAAAATGTCCATTAGAAGGGAAGTGTTTTTCTCATGGAAGAATGTTTGTGTGTTCTCATCTCTTACAGTGGTTTCCTTTTAACCAAAATCATCTGCCCCCAAAAAATAGCTAAGCAAATAGGAAGAGGTGGAGAAGAAAACAGTCTCTCTGATTGAAATCTATTTTCATCTCATGAAAAATATCTTAATTTTCACTTATATTCCATGCCTGTAGCTGAGGGCCATTAAAACTAATAAAACTAAATCATTTGTGACAGATCTCAGAAAACAGTTTCTGCAATCCACTGCGCTCTCAAATGCTCATTAGAAATAGTAGTTTTCTTTTCAGAAGAGTGCTCACTGAATGCTTAAAAAAATTTCGCCTCCGACTTTTGACATGCCACACTGGCAATGGGGTGTTTGAAGCAAAGCATTGACAGAAGGAAGATGTGCAGTTCTATCAAAGATGACCAGGGAACGATGCACCAAAGCAGAAAGCATTAGGACACAAGGCAGCTAGATGAGAAGATAATCTACACATTTGTTTCTAACAATTGTGTAGAGATTGTGTATCTAACAATTTGTTGAAATTTTCTAACATCAGAATAAATAAGGAATCTGCTAATAGTGTGGGATATTGCACAAGAGATTATTAAGTGAGAAGCTCTGCATTTTTTTCACCAGGAGTCAAAAGACTCTTAGGCAAATAGCATTTAAGTTCCTGAGGTATATTTAAATTCACCTGTAGAAAAGAAACAATGAGGAAAATAATAATTTCAATGGTCACATAATTGTCACGAAGTTAGAAAAGTGAATGTTTGGTAATAGCCTTTTAGAAATTTTAATTATTAAACAGACAATAATGTTTAATATTTATCATCATGATGGTTATCATTATTGAGCATGTCCTAGGTATAATGTTTTCAACATTTATGACTTCATTTTCATGTTGGATGTGAATATAACTAAAATGTTTGGACATAATGAAAATTATCTTCATGTTACAGAATTGGATACTAAGAGTCGTGGTAATTATCATGTAATATAAACTAATATGTTACTATTAGTAAAGAATAATATGATTACTTTTATTAAAGAAACATTGCATTAGAAACACAGCAACAAAAGAGGCAGTAAAAAGTTCATTAAAAGGTCTCTATCAGCACAGGCTCAATCAGAGAAGCAGAACAAACAGAGTTTTTTTTCACAGATATGTGCCTTAATGCAATTGTAGAGATTTAAGCAGTCTTTCTAAACTGTTTTCTAAATCTGTGCTACTGAATTTGCAGTGCACAAGGCAGGCAGTTAGGAAGGGAAGTTTAAAGTTGAGGAAATTAGTGTCAAAGGTGGATTCTACAAATCTGAACTGCAATCGAATCTGACCCGGAATCAATACACATCAGCTGGTACCCATAATGTGAGATGTTGAAACTTAGTATTTTCCATGAGAATTTACTGAACATGGTTAACTTTCCCTACTATCTCCACTTTTTTTTTTTTTTGGGTCAGACCCAGCAATGCTCAGGGGTTTCTGCTGACTCTGGACTCAGGAATTACTCCTGGCAGTACTCAGGGGACCATTTGGGATGCCGTGGCTCAAACCCAGGTCTGCCGTGGTGCAAGGCAAATGCCCTTCCTGCTGTTCTATCACTCTGGCCCACTATCTCAACTTTTGATTAAGTAGATGGTGTTCAGAAGAAACTTCCCCTTCATCATAGTGCCAGATTTTGTCTACACCAGGGGTAGAGATGTTGGAAAAGTAGCCAGGGGACAGTGATCAGCTGTAGATTCTATTCGCTAAAGATGGCAGCCGATAGATGTGCACTGTAAAATACCTGGCCTAACTTCTCCTCCAGAAAATAAACTTACTGCTACTTCAGGTATGCCCTCCAAATTTTATAGGGAATATCTCTCATCATGACCCACTGCCACAGGAAAAAAAGCAAAGAAGGAAACGCTGGGAAACAGTTCTGCCCAACCTAGTGGATGCATCACAAAGCTACCCAAGTCCATGCCGATCACATTAGCAGTTCCCAAAGGCATATTGTCTTACATTGAAGTCCATAACAAAGAGACCTATTCCTTAAAGTGCATGCAAAAAAGTTTCCTTGTTTATAGGGGTCACAGCTAGTGGTACTAGGAGACCTGGAGATGACAAATATATATCATGCTTGATGCATTATATTTGGTGATATATATTTGGTGAACATCGGGTCACCCATGGTGTGTGCCTGATTGTTCAGTGCTCAAGTGGTCCTAGGAGTACTGGGGAATATCAGAGTCACACAAGGACATAAAGAGAGTCCACAGGGCAGTTTTTGCAGGGGGCAAGTGGTGCTGGGTGTGGAACCCAGGACCTTGAACATACATGGCATGAGCTAAACACTTGAGCTCCCTCCCCAGTACCCAAAGAAAATTTTAGTCATGTATTTATTGCTATTTATTGCCTTTGTATTTCTCACTAGTTCAAACTTTCCCTTTGATATTTTGCATTACAATGTCAGTTATGCATTGCAAAAAATATTAATACTAGTTAGAGTTAATACATCTAGTATTACATAGTGTTATATATGCAAACATATAAGGCATACTCACAATTACTATACTAATCTTTGTTATTGGTTATATAGTCACATTTGATATTAAAAGTGTCTACCACTCTCTAGTTCACATTTCTTTGTCTTTAATAACATCTATTCATTGTAGTTTGTTGTATGAGTTGGCATTCATTTCTCAATGTGTGGGTGATTCACTTGTTGATTTACTGCCATGAGATTTATTGTTGATTTTAGTTTTTGACTCAATGCCATGAAAAGTGTATAAGAGGTCATTTTAACTTTGAGGTCAGTGGGGTCATTTTGGTTAAATTGTGTGGTTTTGTATGCAGTGTACCTACTTTGAGGTTATACTTTCTTTTCTTGCTTAGAAACATACTAAAACTTGAACATATTTATAGATTCAGAAGCAAAGTGTGGTGGCAAAGGTCATTCCTGAATGTAATCAATCTCATTGAGATCATTGTAATTACTTTAAGCAAGATGAAGCCTGTTCTCTCCAGACAGGACCAAATGGATTATTCTTTTTGTAAGAGGATTTTATAGAAACTATGAATCCCACAGATCCCCTGCCTTTATTGAGATATATTCATATATACTACATTACAAATGTCAGGGTTTTAGTCCTTTGTAACTAATACTCAAATTTTAATAATAGAGGCTTCTAATAGATTGTTAATCAGTTTACATTATAGCTTTATTCCCTCTCCCTTACAGGAATAGGCTTTAGGTTTTCAGAAATCTTATGTTATAGTCAAAAGACATAATTATTTCTTTTGAGAAACACATTGACATTATTGCATCTGTTATGTGGACCTTAGCTGGTAAGTAAAAGCTTTTACCATTTGATTTTCAGTACATTTAGAGCAAGCAGTGAACTCCATTAGATATCTTATTTTGACTAAAATGTTTCAGTCCAGCATATACTCAGTCACTTAGAAACTTGTTTTCTATAGGTATTTTATTACAGGTGTCTGAAGGTGACTATTTGCATAACATTTTTGCCTCTACATGGCAAGGACTACTAATGTCTCCTTATTCACTGGAAATGGTGGTGGAGCGATTAAGACTTGAAAATCGTATCTTATCAGAACAAGTTACATAGCCCAGCCTGTAGGTTCCCCTCTTTGGAGGCTCTCTCTCAGTGACATATCTGCAACAGTCAAGAGGTAAACCAGGGAAGCATAATAATGTCACTATCACTATCACTATCTTCCGTTAATCATCTATTTGCTAGAGTGGGCACCAGTAATATCTCCATATGTCCTGTCTCATGTTAGTAGAACCCAAAGGCATCTGCTTGCTCCAGGAACATAGAGAGCCTCAAACCATTATATTAGGTCACAGGAATGACCTAATATAAATGTTACTGGTATTTGGCATATCAAATACTACACGAGCAGCTTGCCAGACTTGCTGTGCGGGTGGCATACTGTTGTAGTCACCTCTAAATAAAGCATTTATAGATGAACCGCACGGCCACTAGAGGCGCATGAGCCGGGTTGTGATAGTCTGGTCTGCTGGGTGGAGTTGTGATGAGAGGAAAGTCTGGATGTGGAAAATGGCAGGCCCCATGGAGTAGGGGAGGGTGGTCTGGCTTGTTGTGAGACTCTGCTGGGGTGGCAGGCCAGGACTAGAACCCACCATGCCTCCCGGGCGCCACACGAGCAGCTGGGCACAGGGAGAGCAAGTAGCAGCTCTGCCCCATGTCTGAGAGTCTCTGGTTCAGCATACCTGGGCCGATTTGAAAAGAAACTGCTGCAGGGTGGGTGTAGATGATCCAGGCTGTGATAGTATGGTCTGCTGGGTGGAGTTGTGACGAGAGGGAAGTCCCGATGTGGAAAATGGAGGGCCCCATGGAGTAGGGGAGGGTGGTCTGGCTTGTTGTGAGGCTCTGCTGGGGTGGCAGGCCAGGGTTAGAACCTGCCATGCTTCCTGGGCGCCTCACAAGCAGCTGGGCACAGGGAGAACAAGGAGCAGCTCTGCCCCCATTTCTGAGAGTCTCTGGTTCAGCATACCTGGGCCGATGTGAAAAGAAACTGCTTCAGGGTGGGTGTCGATGATCCAGGCTGTGATACTATGGTCTGCTGGGTGGAGTTGTGAGGAGAGGGAAGTCCCGATGTGGAAAATGGAGGGCCCCATGGAATAGGGGAGGGTGGTCTGGCTTGTTGTGAGGCTCTGCTGGGGTGGCAGGCCAGGGCTAGAACCCGCCATGCCTCCCGGTGCCTCAACAGCAGCTGGGCACAGGGAGAGCAAAGAGCAGCTCTGCCCCATGTCTGAGAGTCTCTGGTTCAGCATACCTGGGCCGATTTGAAAAGAAACTGCTGCAGGGTGGGTGTCGATGATCCAGGCTGTGATAGCTCTGGTTTCTCTTCAGATCGCATAATAATGTAGATATATGAATTTTAAGGGCTTAATTTCACCCAATTCTGGCACCTGTTAGTCAGTTTCAAGAGACAATTGTCTCCAGAAGATAAAATAGATGTAGTGAGGGGGAGTAGAGAGGAACTGAAATCAAGAAGATGAGACTCCTGAGAAAGGTCTGAAACCTAAACCAATTCCCAATACCTCCAAAGGGGATGAAAGTGGATTTCCTAGGTGATAATAAAGTGTCATCACAAAGATAAACATACTCAAGACTGAGGCAAGTGAAATTATAATAGGATCTAGTATCAGGAAGACCTTGGGACCTAGCTGATCTTCCTACCAAGAAGACAAAGCAGTAGATCAATGAGAAGACAAGTGAGCTAAAAAAAGACCTGCTTGGCACAGTACTAGAGAAGTGCATACTCTAGCACTAACAAATCCCCAAATCATCACGATTTTACTTATCTACAAATCTACATTGAGCTTAACTGTTATGGAACATCCTAACCTAAGATGGAAAGTGAAGGGAAATCTATAACGCTGCTGACCCAGGTTCGATCTCCGGCATCCCATATGGTTCCTGGGGCACCACCAGGAGTGATTCCTGAGTGCAGAGTCAGGAATAACCCAAGAGTATTGCCGGGTGTGATCCAAAAAAGAAAAAAAAATAAAGAAAAATCTATAAACCTAGAACAAGTTGTTAAAGAATTCCTTCTTTAACAGATATAATGAACGAAACAAGATATAATGAACAAAACTAAATGTAATTAATAAAACAAGTAATGAAACTTAAATTAAAAAATTTTTCTAGAAGTTTGTAATTTATGTAAGATCTTTGTTTCACTGTTTAGTCACTTGATCACTTGATCACTTGCCTTTTAATTCAAGAGTAATGTTCTAAAGCAGGTTGTCTCACTTTTGACAATAGAAGACTGGCAAAAATAGGAAAAATATTTTGCAGAACACTTAGACAAACCCAACTCCAAACACATGCACCTGTAAGAATAATAACATATCATTATTTACCATGGCATTTCTATCATTATCTTATCCAAGTATGCCATGTGTTAGCAAGCAATAACTATATTAATTATTATAATGAATGTTTTTAGATTTTGGGCAACATTCCTGGTTTTGAATACAATCATGAATACTGCCCATGATTTTTGGGCAGTATTCATGGCTTACCCTAGCTCTCAGCTCAGGGATCATTCCTGGGGGTGCTTGGGGGACCATATGTGGTACAGGGATTGAACCTGAGTGGAATGCACAAGCAAGTACCCAATTCATTATACTAACTCTGGCCACAGTTAGTGTTTATTTTTTAGTTTTTGATTATAATTTCAATAACATGGCTAAAATAGTGTTAACTTTTATGGTATTGTTGTACCGATACCTTTATTTGCAGACAGGCAGGGAATTTCCCCTAAACTTGCACTGATCTTCACTTGATCACTTGAATCCCCCTTATTCATCGATTTGCTCGAGCAGGTGCCAGTAACATTTCCATTGGACCCTATCACGTGCCAATGTAGCCCAGTGGAATCTGTATATTCAGGAATATGAAGAGCCTCACACCGTTCCTTCAGGGTCTTGACAAGGAAGTCTGACCATCTTGTAGGTGGGCAGCCACGTGATCTTTTGACATCCCGTGGGATCCAGTCGGTAATGGCTCTAGTCCAGCGGTTGTCTCCAAATCGCATTACATGTCCAGCCCATCTGATTTTCAATGCCGTGGCAAACGAGACAGTGTCTCTGATTTTGGAATAGCGACGGAGGTCAGAACTCCGGATTCCTTCTCTCACTTGAGTGAGGCGTGATATTCCAAGCATAGCTCTTTCGATTCCTCTCTGGGAGACCCGAATAGCATTCTCATCCTGCTTTCGTAGGGCCCAGGTCTCTGAGGCATATGTTAATGCAGGGAGAACGGTGGAGTCAAAGAGATGTGCCCGGAGCCAGAGGTTCTTTGTCCTTTTAGCTATTTCTTCGATTCCTTTGAAGGCATTCCATGCTGCTCTCTTCCTCCTGCGCAGCTCAGGTTTTAGGTCATTCATCATGTTGATTTCTCGACTGAGGTACACATAACTGCTGCATTCAGAGATGTTTTTCCATTGAGAGTGAATGGGGTCTCTGGAATTAGTTCATTTTTCATAAACATGGTTTTCTTTTAGATTCGGCTGTAGACCTATCTTTCCACATTCTCGGTCGAAGTCAGCCAGCATTTGTGCTGCTTGGCTAATGTTTGGTGTTATTAGAACGATGTCATCAGCGAAGCGGAGGTGGTGTAGTTACCAACCATCTTCACTCCCATTCCTTCCCATTCTAATTGTCGCAGGATGTTCTCGAGGGTGGCGCTAAACAGTTTTGGTGAAATGGTATCACCCTGTCAAACCCCTCTTTTTACATCAATGATCACTTCCTTGTAGAATGGTGAAATCCTGGTGGTGAATCGTAATATAGCTCACAAAGGATCTTGATGTATTGGGTTTGAACACCCTGTTTGGCTAGGGCTTTGATGACTGCTTCAGTCTCCACAGAAACAAAGGCTTTCTGTAAATCAATGAACGTGAGACAGAGCGGCATCTTGTACTTCCTACAAACCTCAATGATCTTGGATACCATGTGGATATGGTAGATTGTGCTGAATCCTTTCCGGAAGCCAGCTTGTTCTCATGGTTGTCCTTCATCTAGAGTTCTGCTAATCCTGTTCAGGATGACTCATGTAAACAGCTTGTAGATGACAGACAACAGGCAGATGGGGTGATAGTTGCCGATGTCATGAATGTCTCCCTTCTTGAGCTGTAGAACTGTCCTGCTGGTTTTCCATTGGGAGGGCACCTTGCATTCAGACAGGTAGCATTTGAAGAGCCAAGCAAGTGTATTGATGAGTACGGATGGCAGATTTTTCAGGTGTTCGGGTCTGACTTTGTCTGGGCCTGGTGCTGTTCCCTTCTTTACTGACGAAATGGCATATTGAATTTCAGAAGGGAGAACGTTGGGAGTGACATATCCATCCTATGGAATTTGGTATGTGGGCAGGTGGACGTGGCTATCAAATAGATCTGAGTAGAAGTCATGGATAATCTCCATTGCCTTTCTGGAATATGTGATAGATCCATCAGGGCATCGGAGGGCAGTCATCTTGGTCTTATAGTTGGCGAAGTACAGGCGGGGGGGTGCGAATGCTTTTCCCGGCTTCTGCTGTATCTTCCAGTATTTCTGCTCTTCTGTCTTTGAGGTCTTCTTTTATTGCTCCTCTGCACTGCTTTGCAAGTTTGGACATTAGCATTTGTTCGCCTGAGGCTCGCGCCTTGCCAAGGTTGGCGAATGTGATTGAGGAGTTTCTGAACACAGGCATCCTTTTTATGTCTTTCTCTCTCGGCATTCTTCGCACAATCATGGAGGTGCTGAACCAGTCGATTGTATTCTTCATTAATGTCGTCAATGATGGTATCTTCCCATGTTGCTGCAATGGTGCCAAAAGAGTTCCCAGTTGGTGGTCGTTCTGGGAGTTCTCTTCTTAAACTTTGCAGCCTTTTCTCCCCGTTGCTGGAAGTAGAATTTTGCATGAAGGAGACGGTGGTCCGATCCTGTTTGGAATTTGGGGGACGACAGCAACATCGGGTCAGACAAAAACCGTCTATTGAAGATATTGTTGTCAACATTTATTTTTCACTGCTTAGTAAAAAAATAAAAAGTTAAAAAAATTACTAATAATATAGTTTAAAATCAAGAATTTATCCATTCAGTTTGGAGATTCTATATTGTACATCT